>JASDQU011177973.1:8638-20525 GCA_032191745.1 Picea mariana
AATTTTATTACATATGCATATTTTACAAGAATATGGAAGAAACAATTCAACAATGTCTGTATTCTTAAGAAGTCAAGGATGGGGATTTGTAGTATATGTGCTACTCTTAAATCAATAAGAGATAAATCTGAAGGGGCTGAAAGAGGTATGTATTTACTATTTTTTTTTTTAAATTGAATAGTTATCAACTATAAAAACATACGATCAAAATTTCCATTTTATGTCGTGTGCAGATTCCATAATCAAAGCACTTCAAGAACATCAGAATCAACAATCAAGTGAAAGACAAAAGATGTACAAACATCGGAAGAAGTGTTATGATGCTCCAAACAAATATTTAGGTATGATAATTGATGGCATGGACCAGAAGAAAACACTTCTACCACATTTTGTTCGTACACCCAAAAATTTACAGGAAGAGAATTTCATTCAGTTTCACTTGGTTGGTTGTATGGTTTTCAATGGAAAAATATGTCTAAGAGTTTACTTCACAGCTCCAAATATTCACATTGATGCAAATATGACCATCACCATAATTCATGGTGTGCTCACTCACTGGTTTGGAAATCTTCCTCAAGTTCTCTATCTATAGTTGGACAACACTAGTCGTGAAAATAAAAATCAAATTGTGTTTGGATATCTAAGCATGCTTGTGGAAATGGGAATCTTTCAAAAGGTGAAAGTTGTTTTCCTTCTTGTTGGACACACTCATGATCATATTGATCAAATGTTGAGTCGTTTTTCCGTAACATTGAAAAGGAAAAATGTTGGAAGCCTACCATCCTTGATTGAATGTATCAAGAAAGCATACATTCCAGAGCCAGTTTTTCATGTATTAGAAGAAACTGTTGACATGCGAAGATATATTCAGGGATCACATCGTGAAGAAAAATTTATTGAGAAACTTAATGACATTAGCTTCCAACATCAATTTTGTTTCAAAAAAATTGATGGGAAAACTCTTATATGGGGAAAGCAGTATTCAACTACTACAGAATGAGGGCCTTCATCAGGTTTATCATTTTTGAAGTTCATTCCAGATCGTCCAATTTTTGCATCAAAATTATTATTTTTGCAATCAGTTGCTGAAATCCATAATGCACGAAGGCGTAATAGAGATGTAGATTATTCAGAATGCCTGGAAGAAATTAAAAAGTCCATTCAGAATACATATGAGTACTTTGATGTTGCTAATTCTGTTTGGTGGGAGTCTTTTTTCAATAGTCAAAGTGACATAATTTCAAGCTCAACAAATGAAAATACAATGTTGAGGACTCCATTTCATTGGCTACAAAATATGCCAATTGAATCTCAAGAAATAAACATTGTTGAAGTTCAAGAATCTCAAGGTGCTATTGAGATTACACAAGCAGAGGAAAGAGAAATGTATATTGGTTCGCGAAGGTCACGTGCACAACATGAAGCCATGGAAGAACTTTACAGGGGTTCAGTACAATATATTAAGGAGGGTAGCATGATTGCAGTTTTAGCGATTGAGGATCCACATGGTTATCCATTCTGGATAGGAAAGGTTATAAAGATTGAGAAAGAAAATGCTGATGTTGTTGCAATTGAAGTGCATTAGTATGCAACAAGTACACACCCATTCAATGGTGTGTACAAGCCAGAGATGGTGGTTGATAAAAATGTCAATAGAAAGAGAAAAAGAAAGGGTCAAAATACAACTAGTCGTCGCAATGACCTCTTAAAACTAGACGATGTTGACATACTTGTTTATGACTTCAATTTGACAAAGAGAGGAACTTTTTTCTCCAATACAATAGAGATTATCAAGAGGTTGTTGCCGCAATAAATAAATGCAAGATGGGAGTCTGTTGAACCTAGTCAAAGATCTAAAAGGCATTTGACATATGAAATGTTGGGCATGCATGTAGACTCAGATGGTGCATTCATTGACAATAGGGAAGAGTATGGATCATCTACATGTTCATCAAAACATACATCTGAAGACAATGTAGACTCTGATGGTATTTCAGAAACCATGAGTCAATCTGAATACGTGTATGGAACATTTTAAGAATTTTTGATCCATATGATGTTTGTATGGTAACTAAAAAAGAGCATTGAACTTACATATGATCTTACATGAAGTTATGAATCTTTTGTTATGTTTTATGAATGATATATTCTTTTATTATGGATAATATAATTAAATTTCTTAGCTCCTATGTTTTGAATATGGTCAATATAACAATACTTTTAAGAAACTATTTATGTTTCATTCAATGTAACTTGTATTTACTTTTTTATTGTTAAAAGGAAAAAATTATTAAAAAGTGATGTTGAATTTTTAAAGTATAGTGTGATATTTTCATGGAATTATGTATTACCTTGTTCTTTGCATGATGATAACATTTAAAAAGTAAACATTTAAGGGTCGTTTTTATGATTTTGTTTACAGTAATGATGAGTTCTTTTACCACAGTACAAAAAAGTGTCATTTTAATACCCCAATTTTAGAATGGGTGCTACCGGTAGCAGTACTTTTTAATTTGATGGTTGATTTTGAGGTTTTGGTTTTAATGGTACCAAGTGATAAAAATACGATTTCAAATTATCTCAAAATTTAATGTTTTGAAAAAAAATAAAAAATCAAAAACATCTTTTTTGTTTTTAGGTGCTGATTTTAAGGTTTTTCTGAGCTACTGTCTAAGTTTTGAAGGCCATGTTTGAAAAATGTTGTAATTTTGACCCCGTTTTTAAAAATGGTGCTACCGGTAGCACCACTTTTTGATTTGGAGGTTGATTTTGATGTTTTTAATGCAAAAATATGGGTTTTTTGGGCCAGAGTTCTCGTTTTGAGGTCATAGTTCTCATTAAGTTGGTAACTATGTTATGAAGCACATCAGATAAAAATAGAACAAAGTGGATGATGCAATCAATAGGAGAGTGCATGAACTGCATGCTACAACCATTAGCATGTATCAGACGGATCTTAAATACAAAATTTCTGAGGCTTCAAAATTTTATTTGCAGTACATGGAATTGGTAACAAAATCGCAACAAGGTAAAATATGATAGAAAGCTGAGGATTATGAATTGGGAATTGATGGATTTCTCTTGTAAAAAAACATAGTTTATGTACCCAATTCTCTTAAATTGAGGAGTGCGATTTTAAAAGAAATTCATAATGTGCCTTATGCAAGACACCCAGGATATCAGAAACCAGTTTCAATAGTCAAGAGCCAATATTATTGGCTAGTCATGAAGAGGGATATTGATGAATACATAGATAAATGATTGGAGTGTCAAAGGGTCAAGGCTGAGCATAGACACCCAGCTAGGTTGTTGCAGCCATTACCCATTCCTCAGTGGAAATTGGAAGTGGTGACAATGGATTTCATCACATGATTGCCCAGAACAAGCAAGCAACATGATGCAATCCTGGTGTTGGTGGAAAAGCTTACTAAAGATGCCCATTTCATTCATATGAAGGTTACTCACAAGGAAACCAATGCTGTTGATATTTATATGAGGGAAGTAGCACGCTTGCATGGAATTCCTGAGACAATTGTGTCTGATAGAGACCCAAAGTTTACCTCAAAGTTCTGGAGAGGATTATTCAATGGGTTCAAAACCAACCTGAACTTCAACACAACTTATCATCCAGAGTCTGATGGAAAAATAGAAAGGGTGAACCAAGTGATAGAGGATATGCTAAGGATGTATGTGATGGACAAACCATCTAAATGGCAAGATTATCCACACTTGGTAGAATTTTCCTACAACAATGGGTATCAAGCATCATTGAAGATGAGCCCATTTGAGGCACTTTATGGCAGAAAGTGAAACACCCCAGTAAGCTGGGAAAACCCATCTGATAGAGAAATAATTGGGCCAAGGTTGCTCAAGAAAACAAAAGAGAAAATGCTGAAGATTAAACAAAATTTGAAGGCTGCCCAAGACAGACAAAAAATCTATTCTGAAAAGAACAGAACTCATAGAGAATTTAAAGTGGGTGATCATGTTTTCTTGAAGGTGAAAGCCAACAAAATTTCCTTGAAGATGGGAAATTGTTCCAAGCTGACAACCATATATTGTGGGCCGTTTGAAATCCTAGAGAGGATTGGTCCAGTAGCTTATATGATTGCATTGCCTACATCTATGTTTATACATAATGTATTTCATGTGCCTTTGCTTAAGAAATATATACATGATGCTAATCATGTTATTGATTGGAATGTGATTCAGGTGGAACAAGAAAGCGATTTTCAAGTGCATTTGGTACGCCTTCTGGACCTGAAAATCAAACATCTCCGGAATCGATCCATAGGGCTTGTAAAGGTCCAATGGAACTGGTACGGTCATGAGGATGCAACATGAGTGCATGAATATGCTATGCGGGAAGAATCCCCACACATTTTTGAATATTTTGAAAATCTTGTCAATGTTACGTAAATGAGTTGCACCGAGGACAGTGCAAAAATAAGGGGAGGGGATTGTACTACCCCAAGGCCAAGCCCTTGTGAAATGTAATGATCTTTGTAGGATGATGAGCCAAGTAATTATAAGATGGTAGGATTATGTGTGTGTTAGGCCGGAGAGCCTAGATGCTAAGGCCAGTGGGCCTGATTTTGTATATGTAATTATGTAGATTATTAATAAAATACATCGCTGCGTGCAGAACGATCATGAAGAAAGAGTTATGGGGGACTAGGATCCACTAGGATGGGTAAGGGAAGGGGGGTCTAAGAGGCTAGGAAAGAGGGGCTAAGCTTGAGGGCTTAACCCGAGGGAATATTATAATGTATTCCTAAAAAATACTAAAGTTGGGAAATAAACCCAGTTATCCTAAGTTCCTTTGGGGAGAGGAACGAACTCCAAGTGAAGAGGAATGTGCTCCTGGAGAGACAACTGTCACCCTGGACGCATGCAGATTTATGTGGGAAATTCCATAATTGTGAGGGGGCACAAGTATTCTTTCTATATGTCCTCACGAGTTCTCTCTCTCCATTTTGGCCATGCCGAGTATCCTGGCGGGGGGTTTCCCCATTCACGCAGGCACTGAGCAAGCACGCAGTTAGCTAGTCCGTCATTGTTGAACCATAACCATCCTGAACCTCTACAACAAGCCCAAACTAATATATTACTGAACCCATACCTTGTGGGTTGCCTGTGTTTCACCATTTTCCCCACGTCCAGTTTCTATTGCTGTCATCACCTTGTCGTTTGTTAAGAAAACATGATTCTGGCCATCCCTTATGCATTTCACGCACACACTAAATAAACACACAACCAGATCATTTTCCACCATTGTGAACCTCTGTAATTTGTTGATTCATTCCCTTGCCTTACCTGATTTTGGTGGTTGTAGATTGAAGAGGCGGGTTGTCAGGCCCGTGGTTGAAGAGGTGGGTTGTCAGGCCCGTGGTTGAAGAAGCAGGTTGTCAGGCCTGTGAGAAACTCTCTCCAGGTGAGAGAGTTTTCTGGGGAAGTGATTTCTCCTGGAGGGAGTCCAAAAACAACTACAAAGCTCTGAGAATTCATGATCCGACCTATTGTTGAATCCCTGGAAGGGAAGTGGAGCAACCGATGGACTGTGGAATAGTGAAGGTGAATATTCTCGAGGTGGGATAGGCATGTGGGGAATGAGATTCCATGAGAAGTGGGCATAAGTAGGCTCCTTGGAGAGAATCCTTCCAGTTGCATTGTGAAGTTTACCATAGCCTCAACCTAGTCTAGGATTCCTTTGCCTTGGGTGGAGTTTAGTCTCAGCTCGGGGGTGACTCAGTGTTGTTAAGCTTGGAGCAGCGTGGTCTAAGGCTGGGAGGTTCGTGGAAGGTTTGCACACAGTCAATGGTCTTCTCATAAAAAGATAAGCACCAATTCTATGTTAATTGTACGTTGTGTCTTGTACATGTGTTATAATGTTATCAAAATTTCCTGTGTTTATTGCATGTATGTATTACTATCACTTCTGCATGAATATGTGTATAAAAAAAATGTTGTGTCTATTTAAAATTTCATCATATATATATGTATATCAGAGCATCGATGGTTTCAAGTAGCATGACCATCCTGGGTGGCTGGGGATGTTACAAAAACGGCATCAGAGCATAAAGATGTTTCCATTGTGGCGTTGCCCGGCCTGTTGGGTGAATGGGAACGTTACAAAATTGTATCAGAGCAGAAAGATGTTTCCACTGTGGCGTTTCCTGACTTGTTGGGTGGTTGGGGATGTTACATGCCTGAAATTTCAAAGCCATCGAATACTCTATGTAAGTATTGTCTACAAGGAAAACAAACCAGGACCAAGTTCAAATTAATGGAGTACTCAACGAAAAAACCATTGGAGATTGTACATATCGATCTATCTGGACCAAAAAGAACAAAGGGATTAAATGTTGAACAATACTTCATTCTACTAATTGATGACTACACACGAATGGTTGTATTTTTCTTTCTCAGGAAGAAGTCAAAGGCATTTGAACACTTCAAGATATACAAAGAGATAGTTGTAACAAAGACATACATGAAAATCAAATGTTTGAGATCAGACAATGGTGGAGAGTTTACATCAAAATAATTCATAGATTTTTGTGGTGAACAAGGGGAAAAATGAAATTCTTAGTAGCCAGGACACCTCAACAAAATGAATTTGTTGAAAGAAAGAACAACACAGTACAAGATATGGACATAAACCTATTGAAATATTCCAAGTTGGGTGACATATTTTGGGCATAGGAAATACATAAAACAATTCATATCTTGAACACAAGAATTCTAAGAAGTAACAATGATAATACTCCCTACGAGATATGGAAATATAGAACGACAAATGTGAATCATTTTAGAGTATTTTCTCAAAAGAGAAGATGATGGGATTGTAAAATTTTACTCCCGAGGTGACAACTACATATTTGCCAGGTACTCAATCAAAAGCAAAGCATAAAAGCGTTTCAATCTGAGACTCAATAGAATAGTGGAAAACATCAATGTACATATTGACAAGACAAATGTATGAAATCCCAAAGGAGAAAGAAAAGACTCAACAAAGAAGAAAGAAGAAAAGGATTTGAAAGAAGAAAAAGTAGTAGTAGAAGAAGAAGAAGAGTGGCCAAAAGCAGAACAAGAGGAAGATGACTAGCAAATTATTTAGAGATCTCACAAAACTCTTAGTCGACGAGTGCAAAAAAATCATCCATCAGAACAAACAATTAGAAATGAAAATGCAGGAGTTGAAACCTGAAGAAAATTGCACTCACCAGAACAAATACATCTAACATTTTTTTCCATTGTTGAACCCAACAGCTTTGAAGAAGCCAACACTGATGAACATTGGATCAAAGCTATGGAAGAAGAACATGATCAAATAGAGAAAAATGAAACATGGGAACATTTTTCAATGCCTAAGGATAAGAATGTGATTGACACAAAATGGGCATTTAGAAACAAGTTGAACAAGGATGGAAAGGTAACCAGGAATAAAGTAAGGTTAGTATGCAAGGGATATGCTCACTGCTCAGGTTGAATGAATAGATTTTGGATAATTTTTTTCCCCGGTTGCCAGAATGGAAGCAGTCAGATTGATATTGGCTTATGCTTGTTCGAAGAAAATCAAAGTATATCCGATGGATGTAAAATAAACCTTCCTAAATGGATAACTAGAATTATAAGTCTACATCGAACAACCAGAAGGGTTTCTACTTTCAAAAAATAAAGATTATGTTTGCAGATTGAAGAAGGCACTATATGAAATCAAACAAGCCCCTAGAGCATGGTATTCAAGATTGGACAAGTATCTACAACAAGAAGGGTTTAGGAAAGGAATTGCAGACATCAATATCTACATAAAGGTAAATAAATATAGTATGTTGATAATTGAAGTTTATGTTTATGGAATTATTTTTGGAAGTGATGATGATAGGATGAGTTCGAAATTTTCTAAAGACATGTAGAATGAATTCGAAATGTCATTACTTGGTGAATTGTATTTTTTTTTTGGGACTCCTTATACATCAACGAGATACATGTACTTTCGTCTCCCAGACCGATTATATCAAATAAATGTTAAAGAAGTTTGGAATGGTAGATTGCAAGCTCGTAAGTACTCCCATGTAGACTAGTTGCAAATTGAGAAAATATAATCAATCCAAGGATGTAGATCATAGACTATACAAATTGATGATTGGAAATTTACTCTATGTGACATCATCAAGACCAGATGTGATGCAAGCAGTTAGACATGTGGAAATATTTCAAGCAACATTGAAGGAAACACATGTTATGGCAGTAAAGAGAATATTCATATATATCAAAGGAACAAAAGACTATGAATTATGGTATCCAAAAAAGAATTATTTATCACTAGTTGCATACACATATGTGGATTGGGCAGGAAGTGTTGATGAAAGAAGAAGTATAAGTGGAGTATCTTTCTACTTGGGTGATTTTCTGGTATCCTAGTTGAGCAAGAAACAATCTTCAATTTCTTTGTCTACAACAGAATCAAAGTATATTGCAGTAGCAACATGTTGCACACAGGTTCTCTAGATGAAGCAAACTTTGCAGGACATACAGGTGGAATATGACGAGCCTATTTTGATATTCCGTGATAATAACAGTGCTATAAGTGTTACAAAGAAATCCCTTTGCAGACAAGTGGATTCTCTCTTGGATACTAGACCCCTATGACCAAGACAAAAAATGCTATTGTGGACACTGACATTCCTTTTAGATCCTATTAAGCTAATGTATGAAGAGGAAGAATAAAAAGTGCATCTTTTTAATTGCGTTTGTCCTCGCATAGTTCAGGTTGAGCTTAGCTTTGATCTTAAGCTCCTCAATAAGTCTTGTAGAACAAACAAAGATACAAAAAACTTTCTATTCTACTGAGATTAGCTCAAAAACAGATCTATCTACTATAGAAAAGTTCATGAAATGTACGTAAACTTTAAAGGAAAAAGGCCAAGCATAGATTTATATTAATGAGAACAAAGTGGTACTTACAACCATGGATGTAGTGCAACAACTTCACCAAGCTCCCTTTGTCCATATCCTTGCTCAAATAATCCACACAAAATGTTGATGCTTCAATGGTATCTGCCTTATGAGATCATAAGTTTGATGCTTCACAATGTCTCTATATCAATGCCACTCATTAGATCATAAGTTTGGTATCTCTCAATCTCTATCCCCTTTTGATCATGAGAAGGCCTACTAATATAAGCTTGGAGAGACCTAACCACTTGAGAGATCTTTGGGATAAGTTGAGGATTCCTCTCCTTTAGTTGTGGATCTTCTCTAAGATCATGCCTTGACCTCAGATTCGAATCCAACCAAGTTCATACATTGAGGGGATTCTTCCATGATTTATCTCAACAAACCAAAATTCACTCAGAAAGGGAAACACTCCCCCAAAAGGGTGCACAAAGCGTTTCAACACTCCCCCAAAGAAGCCTAGGTAGCGTCGACGCTCCCTGATAGTGGTAGGGGAGTGTTGCCTTCCAAAAATCATTTTTGAGTGGTTTTCTTCATGGAAAATGCTTTGTACTCTTCATCAAATGATTTCTCTTCCTAAAACCAGTCTTTGAGGGTGTCTTACGTGTCCCTGTGATGTAGTTAGAGGCACGACATAAGCAATATGGCAGTATGATGTTTGCGACACTTGCGACACTTGTGGTCAATAATGTGACACTTGTGACACTAGTAATGAAAACAATGGGTCATCATCGTAATGAGTAATTTTGATGTGTAACAATAAGTATCTCTAATAATTCAGTGATTCATTCGAAGACAAAACACATTTCGATCAAGTTTCACTTTCTACGGGAACATGTTACAGAGAAGAAAATCAAGGTAGAGTATGTTGGGACAAAGGAACATATTGTAGATATTTTCACCAAGCCTCTTACAAGGGATACTTTTGAGTATCTTTGACAGAAACTTGGAGTAGTTTCATCCCCATAGTGATCTACATGGCAGTTGTCACAGTAAGACAAGGGGAGAGCAACAATAATAATGAAATACTTGAATTTTTTTTTAATTTTTTTTGTCATATATTTACATGAGGACATACCATGAAGAAAAACATCAGTAGAGATTAGAGGCTTACACACAGGGGGAGAAACCCCACAGAGAAGTCATCCTTTTCCATTGATGACAAAGGGGGAGATAAAAACAAAGGCATGGAAAGGAAGAGAAGAGGAATGAAGATAGGGGGAGCCATCATGAGTATGAGAAATGTTGTGTCTAAATGTTTCCATCAATTATAAAGGAGGATATTGTTGAAAGATTAATTAATTGTCGAAAGAATAATTTTTGAAAGATTAATTAATTGTCAAAAAAAATTGTTGAAAGATTAATTGTCATTAGATTGGTTTTCATTGATTTCAACCCTTGAAGATGAGGTTAACAGGTTTCATGTTGAAGTAAAGTAGTTATAAACAAAATTTAACAAGCTGCATGTCAGTTGCATGTGCATGTCAGTTGCATGAGATCCTCATTAGAAGTTAACAAGTTACATGTTAGTTGCACGAGATCCTTGTTAAAACATAGAGAAGATTCATTTGGATATTACTTATGTGAATCAATTATGAGTATACATATTGGATATCTAAGGCAATGAGTTGAAGACAAAGAATTCCATTGAATTAATAAGTTTGCAGGAGCCAAGAGTACGAAGAAGAAGAAGTTTAAAAAAAAAAAAATTTAGTCAATCTGTATCTTTCAGGAGGAAAAACATGGACATCTACAGGATACAATGAGGAAAATCATGGATACCCATGAGTAGATAGTGTATAGGGTCACATACCTATGAGGAAAATTTGTGAAGACTAGGGATCTAAAACTCAGGTCAGCTACAAGATTGAAGGTATGTATTCATGTGTGTGTTAGGGTCATTATTTTGAAGAAATGAGGAACATGTATGTCTCAGTGATTCATAAGCATTTGATTTGGAGAATTATCATGTGGATATTGTTATGAGGTGTGTGTGGTTGTAGTCTTGATGAGATTTTGATATCAGTAGAAACAAAAGAAATATCATAGACAAAAACAACAACAAGTTATCAGTGACAGAGGTAGTGATAGATTGGTTTACATTTATATTTCAGGGTGGTTGGATGGGACAAGGAAAGGAGGAGGTTGTAGCCTCCTTCTAACTAGAGCCAGTAAATTAGGGAGTTGGAGATTCCTTCAAGTTGGAACCTATAAATAAGGGGTTGGAGCCTCCTTCCATTTGTAGCTGGATAATTAGGAAGTTGGTGCTTCCAATGAATGTACTCTTTGATAAATAAGAAAAGAAATCCATGGTTTCCCCCCGCATTGGGTTTCCATGTAAAATTCTAGTGTACTGTGTTTATGTGATTTATATGCATTGAATTATGATGTTTTGAATGCTCATGATATTATTGGATTTTTTATATTGTGATTATAAGTACTCATTGTGCTCATATTGATTCACCTCCCTTCTTAGTATTCCAATAACATGTGTATCATGCATAGTGATCTGGCGTAAGGACCTTCTCCTTGACCTCATTGTTTCCCTGCTCCTCGCAATATTTGTTGTTTTTTCTTCATATGAGATATGATCGATATATTATTACAATGATGAGTGTTCCATATATAGGGAACATATGGTGACCATCTATGAAAGGATGTGCCCCTTGAATAATAATTAACTATTTATTATTATCATTTACTTATTATATATGATATTTAATAATCAATAATTATATTATTAATTATTATTCTAAGAGAATGTCTTCCCTATGTTGTCCAAAAATCAACACTCCCTCTCAACGAGGGAGACATTCTGTATCATGCCAAGCGTGTCTTTGAAGTATACAAACTTCACCCTAGACTCATGACACTTTTTTGTCAGTCTTGGGAGATGTCTCTCTCCCACCTAAATGTTATAACCCTA
>JASDQU011177975.1:3118-26430 GCA_032191745.1 Picea mariana
ATAGCTCCGCAGAACAAACTGATATCATCCTCAGTGAGAGTGGCCTCCAACTGGGGCTTATTAGCGCACATCTTCTTCCTTGCTGAGGGTTTCTTCGGAGAAATATTCCTCTTCTGTGGTGTGACCATCCCAATAGGGGAATCTTCCAGTGGTGTAGCTTCACCTCTTCCTTGTTATTCTTCTCTTTCATCTCCTCCTCCCTGTCCTTCTTCTTCGTCTTCTCCTCCTCCTCCTGGCGAGTCAAACCCATTATCATCAGAAGCATTGTCCTCTTCATCACTCTTTATATCCTCGACTTCCTCCTGCTTCTTCTTCTTCTTCGTCCCACTGGATTTTTTGACATGCTCGAGTCGGGTGACTATGGGGCTTCCTATGGTGTCAGTGTCGGATAATTATGCATAATCGACAGGTACAAGAAACTCCTTCGACCATTCCTTTATAGTCTGTTCCATGTCTTCATCTGTCGGTTTGTAGTATGACTTCAATTCTTCTTGGTTCTCATCTCTGTGCATGGTGATGTATATGAAATGAGGATCGATGAAGAACTTTTCTATTGGTCAGTTCTAGTGCAGGGTGCGCGGTGTCATGCATGGAAATGATTCAATGGCAACCTTTAATTGCTGATAGTATGCATGAAACACTACATTGGAGTGTCACTGCCTCGTCATGTCGTTGGTATACCACAGGGTTGAAAATCGAGCAGCCAACAACTCCAAGTGTTCAATCTCTAGGAAGGTGGATACTTCAGAAATTTTTCACGCGACAAATGCAATCAAAATGATCAGCCAACTATAACGGAATTCATATCCCAAATCCTGGGCTTTGCGACAATCTTTCTCCAGCTCATTGACGAGGTAGTTCACTCAGTTCATATACATCTCCTCCACACATTTTCCTGTGAGGTCCACCATGAACTTGATGACCTGTGTGGGGCGGTTCTTCCTTTCGAGCCTGCCAGCTAGGAGTTGGCAAGAAAGCCGCACTGTGCCATCCTGTATAGAGGCTACCTTGTAACCTTGCTTTCCTTTTTCGACTTCTCCGTAAGATTCCTTGATGTGTTGTGCCAAGGAACGATCTGAAGCCTTCCCTGGATAAAAATGATGAGGGTCGGGACCCTTCACACTTAAGCCTATGATCTGGTGGATCAATGTCGGATCCACAATAATCCTTCTGTCGAGCCACAAGTATCCGCCATGATAGCACGATAGGAGGATTTTAACGCAAGCGTTAACCTCCTAGTGGCAGCCAAAATGTGGGATATTCATCACATTCAACACAGTGGACTGCGCCAGCCCCTTAATTAATGGCTGTGAGATGAGGCAAGGCTTCTTTCCAATTGTCTTCGTGAGATAGGGGTGGGGAAACAACATGGCGTAGTTCTTTCGGTCTCCAAAGTTGAAGTTGTTGTTCTTCAGTAGCGGGATTTGTCCTAACTAACTCCCGACTATGCGTATTCCTTTTGGAATGTACGCAATGAAAACAACGTACTCAAAGTCTCAGGGGATGCTATTGTGGTTAACAACGCCTGCCAAAGGTGGTATATAATTGGGTAGGATCGACAGGATCTGCTTCACATTAGCGAGATCGTCGCGGTGCTTACTTCGCTGTTAAGTTCTGAGATTGAAAAGACCAAAATGACGTCCAGTCGAAGGGGAAAACTGTAGTCCCCTAGTCGAAAATGCCTGGATACCTTAAAATATTGGTCTTTTGGCCACTAGCTTCTTAAGGACCTCCTCGACAAACTTCTCTAATTCACTAGGTTTGCTCGACATTCTAGTTTTTAACAAACATGCGGGGTAGGAAAATGGGCAGGCGGGGTAGGCAAACAAATAGGAGGGGTCTAGTTTCAGATGACACAACTCAACACTTGGACAATTCTCTATTTAGCTCAGTCGATCATGGGTAGAAAAAATTGGTCCCAACGCAATGACCGACGAGTTAAATAAGCGGGGTATCATAACATATATTCCAACGGCCAAGAAATGAATTCATCAATATAAATTTGTCCATTATGGCACGGTATCAATGTCCAAAAGAGGTCCATCAACCCATAAATGTGTTTTCTAACCATTCTGGAGTGTCATTCTAACGATTGGGGCACCTCCAATGGTCATATAACTTTGTCAGGGAGAAGTCCCTTTCTGTGCGGACATGTTGTTCCAACTAGGTTCAAATCCTGTGAACCTGCCTCCTGCGAGGTTCTAGTCTGCGAAGTCTTCGATTTGGTCTCTGTAGCTTCTTGTATCTTTTCCAACTTGTCTTTCTTTTTATTGTGTTTCCTTTCCTTCTTCCCTATGATTTGGGTTTCTCTAACTATTTCTAGAATCCTCTTTCCATTCTTATTCTTATTTTCTCCTAGCGCAGTGGCTTTGCACTGTTGAGGTGCCCTCAAAGGGTCTGAAGTTAATATCCCTTTTGTTAACACATCCTTAGTGGACATAGATAGGTTCCTCAATCCTTCTTTCATTCTTTCAACCTTGATAGTTGATTCTCTTGCCTTCTGTCCCTCCTGCGTTGTTACTTTGTTCTATTTCTTTAGCTTATCCTTTCGTTCTTCTATTAGTCAGTCTATTTTCCTAGATATGAAATCCCTTAGTTATTTTTTTTTCTTTGCTATACCTTCTTCCTCTACTTTCCTTCTGATTTGATCCTTCTCAATCCAAGGCTTACCTAGTAAAAGTGGGAAATGGGTGTTGTCCCCAATAGACTTAATGACTTCAAATTCCTCTCCAGTCGATGTTCCATGAACAATAATAGGTACATTAGTAACTCTTCCACATAGGGTTATCATCTTTCCCTTAAACAATCCCATCCTTCCCAATGAAGGTATCACAGTAGGTTTCCAAAAAATTTCCAAGTTTCTTCTGTCATAATATTCACTTGTGTTTCTTCATCCAAGACATAGTCTATGTCGATGTTTTCTATTCTTGCATTTATGCGTTGTTTTACTTTCAGGATCTCTGGTAAACTGACATCTTCGTGAACATCCATCATTTATTTCAACTATACAAATGTAGTATGAACTTTCTCTGATTCTTTCTCTTTATGACTCTCTAACATGCCCTTAGTCTCTTGACTCTCTTCGTAGTTTTCTTTTCTTATGTTCATTCATTCAACTTTAGCAATCATCTTTGGACAATCCTCAACCTCATGAACAACAATCTTACAACAAAGACAAATAGAACTTGCGCCAGAGCATTCCTTAGCAAGATGTCTTGATCTTCTACAGTTATAACACAAAGTTAATCCTCTTTTTATTTTAAATGTTCCCCAACCTCTTCTGTACTGCGCATTTCCCATAGGATCATAGTGTTGGACCAACAATCTACAAAAAATGTTTCTAGGTTCTTGCATCCATTTATTAGTCCAAGAACTCTTTCTATGCATACAAATAACATATCTTTCTTCATTTCCATTAAATTTACTCAAATCAACTCTTTCTTTCAACTGCGCCCTAGCCTTCAGACTAGGACAAAATCTATTAAACATACTTAGGTTCATGCTTTCAAAACAAAAATTTTCACTTATCTTATTCTTGTCAAAGCACAAAGCTTTACCTCTTTTCAGATCTTACCTCTTTATTTAGATCGTATTTCTTTCTTAGAAGAAAGATTCACAAGTCAAGTAGAGTATTGCACACTTCAGCAATAGATCTGTGCACAAAGATTCTCTTTTTCTTTACTTCAGTTCCCAACAATCACAGTTTCAGGTCCTGACAACGAAACCATTTGTTGGCACAGGGGCAGACCCAGGGTTCAACGATTAACATCGCACAAACATTAGTTCATTAACATTATGGATATCGCAGAACATAATCGAAGATATTTCTAGCACAATATTAACAAAAGATTATGCACCTAAAACACTTAGCACTGTGAGTCAGATCTAGCATTTTAACATAAGAAAAAAATTAAAGCAACATATACATATCCATTATATATCTAATCTAAGCACTAAGAAAAACATAACAGATATAATCATTGCACAAAGCAAACCATAAGACACAAGATGTACGTGGTTCACCCCAGTGTAGGGCTACGTCCACCAATCGCTTCACCTCTTTATTATTAGTCAATCTCTTACATTCAATTACTCCTATGCACTAAGCCACAGAGTTGAGCTTCACACGAGACAAAAGATCTGCGCACTGAGCACCAGATCCTCCTTCCAAAACTAGATCAAGGCATATAACCAACTCTCTATCAAGCACAAAGCCTTAACACACAAACATTCCCTTGCACAAAGCCACTCGAACTACTTGCACTTAGCTCAAAAGACTATTAATTATACCATACATTCTTTTTTTCTTTATACTTTTACAAACCCTTACAATAGGGCCAAACATGGGAAAATCCCATGGGCCGACATCCCATAACCCATTTCAAAAACCCTAAAGAACCCCTTACTGGGTCCACATAGCCTGCAAAATAAGTGATATTCACGATCTCAACTCCTCCTGAGCACTCCTTCCTCGACCAATGTGTCGAATTCCAAAAGTGGACCAACTCTCACCAAGGTTTCCTCAAAACTTGGTCGAGGGCCAACAATAACTTTTGGCGCTTCATCTCCTAGGATTAGGTTTTTGGATGTCTATGGTTTTTGACATTCCTATTTATTGTAAAAAGGCCTTCAGAGCCTCATTGTAATCATCTTCTTGTGAATGAGCGCAACCGTCACATCTCTTCTGAGAGATAAACCACCACCATTCTAGCAAGCTTGTTTTACACTGCATTTTACAGTTTCAGCTTATTTCCTTATTGAATAAAAACTAGTTTTATTGTATATCTGTTATTCTGTGTTAAGCATCTTTTGATAATAATCTGTATTCATTTCATTCTTCTCATAAAATCCATATCAGTCAGGCCTGCGTGCTTGTACATTGTAAGAAACATTCCACCCCCTGATAGGTGGTGGATGCTTCTACTACAATATTAACAAATAATCTTAAAAGAAACTAATGGTAGAGAAAACAATGGTGTTGATAGAGGCTTAATGTCATACCCTCAAGTAATTATGCACCATCTAGTTCTCTCCTTCATTAGTTCCACTATACTTGAATGTTGAGTGTAATGTGTTGTTATCCAAAGCTTTGTTGCCCATGATTATATGTCTGTCGTCCGACATTTGGTTCACAATAAGATCTGTTTCTTTACATTGTTTCTATTGACATGAATTTATATTGCATTTTATACTGTTTTTCCAAGGGATGCATCCTAGGTCCTAAGAGACTTGTTTCCCCATATCCTATCCCAGAGACATGTTCTTGTCTTGGAGGAGCATCTCCCCATCCCAAGGGACACCTCCCATATCTTGGGCCTGGGGCATCCCCGACTAAACTCAAAGGACAACCCCTCAAAACAACTAGAAAATTGTTATTTGTATTGTTTAATCCCATTTCTAGTATTCTCATTTCTAAGGTCTAGTCCATGTCCTCCATGTACAACGATGCTCAACAATATGTTTTTAGGTTTGATTTGCATTTTCAATGCACTTTTTTCTATTACATGAATTTGTCGAGGAAATTATCTTAAGATTTTGACCTACATATTTCATGCCTAACTAGCTGACACAGAGGTGTCCCTATTCCTGCGTCCACCCTCATGAACCCTGCCTACCTTGGAGTTCATATGGCCAGTGGTGTATTTTAGTCTTGATTAGAATGACAACTAAGTTATGCCAAATCTTGAAGAATGTAGTTGGAATGAGGTGACACACAGTAAGGATTGTGACTTTGGAGGATAATCTAACCAGATATGTGTTCATAGGGGCTTTTTGGAATATCTCTCAGTGATGAATGATTTTCCCAATTGACAAATTCACTGCCATCTATATTTCTGAAAACAAAATTATATTAATGTCAGTTCAATAAGAAGACAAGGAATGTTGATTTGTCCCAACAAAAGTTTTTTACATACAATTGCTTCCAAAATTTTTGTTCTTATTGTAATCCATGGATTTGGATCTCGTGTTCATTGAAGTTGTATGAATTGTCCAGATAGTGAGTCTACCAATATTTTTAGTCGGTGATCCTAGATACCCAGGTTTCTGATGTTGCTTTGGACATGGTTGGTTCGTGTTTCAAGGTTGGTATGGAAGCATGTTTCTGAAGAAGATGAACACCATGAAAATAATTTGTCTCAACTCTAAATCCTCGAGGATGAGAGTGATATTTCATGAGAACGCACTGTTGGAATGTGAATCAAATGAGATAGATTTAAATTGGAATATAATATTTTTTCAGAGTACAAAAATAAGTGCTACACTTAATGTATGTTTCAAAAGAAAATATTTAATCGAATAAGTGACACACATGTGGAAGATATTGCTCCCCATAGATACATTCCAAAAAGAGTAGGAAGACATCACTTCTTAGGGATACATCCAAGACATTTTTCAAGAATCAAATCATGTTTTTCTTGAAATGTCATTAGCCTTGAATCAAATATTGATCTTCAAGAAACATGTTTTCCTATGTTGAAACTTTTCTTATTTTGATTGTTGATACCATCAGATCAACAATATTAGTATATTATTTTGCAATGGTATCCAAACACAAGGTTTGTTCTTCAATGATTTTTGACTCTTTACTTTTTTATTGTGTTTTCCCATGACACATTTTATTGCATTTCATTTAAAATTGGCATGTGCACATTTCCAAGCCTCATTTGTCGTTTCTTTATTTATTTTCATTCAACAATATATTTTTGAGATGGTGGGTCTACCATGTTAAAACACTAATCATAAGTTAGTTGGTTAGTTAAGTTAACCTAACTGTTATACAATTACATGATAGTTATGGTCTTTTGTATTATATATGTACATCTATGTACATCATTTACAGAAGCATTGATGAATAGAGTATGCCTTTTCTGCCATTGTTTAGTTATCTCTGTTCATCATGGTTTCTTGATTGCTTCTATTATTTCCATTATATTTATGCTCTTTTCTTCATTATGAATCTAACAATGGTATCAAAGCTTTATGATACCTATGTGCCTATGCGAGAGTTCAAGAAATTGAAAGAGTTCAACCAATAAAGACATGTTGAAAATGGTCGATTGTTGATTGGGGGAATCCCCGCCTTCTGACTAACCAAGGCCTGAAACCGCATGTAAGTTAACAGAGAATGCATGCATACATAGCTGCTCCAACCGCTCCAATGCCCTTTTCGGCGGACCATTCATTAATCAGACCAGTAAGATGAATTTGATTCAATTTCAGTTTGGAGTTTCCTATTCCTCCATGCACCTCCCTGCAAGATTCACATTATATATTTTGCACGATATCTTCTCACTAGAATTCATTGCAAGTCACAACCTGAGGTGGTGGGTCTATTGCTGTGTAAAAATCCGTGGCTGTGTAAAAGTATGTTGTTGTGTAAAAGGCATGCGTCCATTGTGCAGATGTATTTATTACGAAATGCACCTCAGATATTATCGACATTTATCCTCTGAGTTCCCTAGTACTTGATCCAAACGGCGAGACATTTTGGTTTGATCTCTGCACAGTTCTTTTTCGTTGGTGCTCGCTTACTTGGCCATTGGGGTTTAATTTTATTTCTCTGAAGCAAAGTAGTACGCCTGCTATGGATAACCTTTCTATATCTCGAAGGAGGGCGTATTTGAAAGGAGAACACTTCTCACTCATGAACCCTCAGTAATTGAAGCAAATAATTGATCTCGATTTCGTGGCTTTGGTGAAAAGAGCCCTCCGTCTGTTTTCCTGGCGATTCGGTGGAAGAGAGAAACCAGTTTTTGAAACTTGAGAAGCCACCCAACCTCTGTGAAAGAGCAGTTGTTGAATAAACGAATGGGCTGCACGTCTGAGTCATGCACTCTACCTATTGGTTTTGAATGAAGGGATTTCCCACAGAAAAGGCATTTCGATCTGGTCAATAATGGGAGAAGCGACTTGCAATTTGGAGATTTAATTGTAGTTTGAAGAGTAGAGAACCACCTCACAACATATGCATGCAATTTCATTATTGAGTAAGTAATCAATATTTTTGTACTTAAAATCAAAGTATGGTCGATATTTTGGTATTTTTGGAATGGAGCAATATCATTTTTTAAATATTACTTTTTATAAAAGGTAAATTTAAAATGTTTGGTGTGAGGGGATTTAGAAAGAATTTACTATATGAAGCATAAAGCATAAGAAGATTGAAAATTTGTATGGAGGAGTTTTCTTCATTATTATAGTTAAATGTACTTGAAGTTATAAGGGTGTTAAAGAGTGGTTGTAATTGGAGTTATAAGGGTTTGTTATTTATTTGAAGACTTTTTGTAAATGTGTTATAAGGAGTTTTTGGAAGTTATAAGGAGTCCTCTTTGACCCACCCAAAATTGAATAAGGGGGTCTCTCTTAGGATATTTGTGTGCGTCATTGGTTATCCTATAGTTTTTTGACATTCCTGCAACGAACGATTGCTCTTCGCATGCACAACAGGATACATAATTGAGCTTAGTGGCATCAACATACAAACAAATGGCAAGAATTGAAGAATTATTTACAATATTCCACACATTAATTAACTCAACTATGGAATCTACAATTGTAATAAACAAGTGAACCCTCAGTACATTGATTACTTGTTTACAAGTAACACACAGGAAGATTGATATGTTCAAACATCAAAACAAGTTGTTGTCTGATGAGTTAAGTTTTCTTCGACACCAACAATGTGATTTTAATGACATCAAAGATGAGAATGAAGACACTCAGTTGACTAGTAATGAAAGTCATAAGCATGAAGATCAGTTAGATGAAGTCCCTATGTCAGAAAAAGTTTCGGATAAATGTATTGTTCGACCATGGGAAGAATTACGATTTAAACGAAATCGATATGGACTAGGATATGTATAAGATGCTGACAACCTTTTTCATTTTCCTAATTATAGCGAACTTGTTTGCTTTGTGAGTGGAGGTTTTTTGAATGATGATAAGACGACATAGCATATTGGTAAGGAACATGTGCAATATATTGTTAATGATGATGTTGTTCCAGATCATGATAATCGATCGGATAAAGAACCCATACAGTGAAAACATTGTCACCGGTTTGGCCATGATAAGTCAAACTGTTTTGATCTTCACCCATGCAAATTTTGTGGGAAGACAAATCATCCCTCAGTAAGGTGCCAAAAGCACAAGCGGAAGAAACTTCATTTTTAATGGTTAGGGAATTGGCATTGGTGTTTGGAAGCCAATTTATTGGAGCAGTCTTACAGCCGGATTTATACACAAGTACAATCGTACTTGATTGGAGATATTTCTACAGTTGATGGACATGAATGTTTTTCAAGATTTGATGATTTAGGGTATGATCGAGGCCTTGTTGATGTAGTCTTCTGAGTTGAAGATCGAGTCTTCAGACTCCTCTAGAATATAATTTGATGTGTTGGATCTCTTCTTGGCCATACTTGCAAATGACGGTCAAGGGAATTGGAACCATTTGTCCCTGACAGGGGGGAAATCTAGTTGAGTTAGGTTCCAAGTTTGATTTTGAGTCAGGTTCAAATTTTGATTTAGAGCCTATGAATAGATGATCAAGTATGCAACCTAGTTCCTGGTATGCAATCTTGTTCCTGAACATATTATTCTTGATAGTTTGTGGTCAGCTTAAAACCAACAATTGAGCAGAAGACATAAAGTTCTTCTTGTTATTGTTGTTTATAGTTTGTGGTCAGTTTAAAACCAACAATTGAGCAGAAGACATGAAGTTTTTCTTGTTACATTTTCAGATTTTTGAGCCTTGAGCTCTTGTTAGTTTATGGTCAACTTAAAACCATGCCATTTAGTAGAAGAAATCGGATTTTACTAGACATTCAGTTTGTGGTCATCCCAAAACCACCGTATTGGTTTGTGGTCATCCTAAAACCACCATATGAGTTTGTGGTCAACCAAAAACCACCAATTTAGTAGAAGACATCAACTTCTGCTATTTTTTTAGAGTTCAGAGAGCATCTTGAATCAACCCTCTGAATATTCGCTTGACAAGTAGTGGTAGTTTTTCAGGCAAGAACGAACTTATGATTAAGGGGGGATGTTAAAACACTAATCATAAGTTAGTTGGTTAGTTAAGTTAACCTAACTGTTATACAATTACATGACATTTATGGTCTTTTGTATTATATATCTACATCTATGTACATGATCATTTACAGAAGCATTGATGAATAAAGTATGCCTTTTTTTCCATTGTTTAGTTATCTCCGTTCATCATGGTTTCTTGATTGCTTCTATTATTTCCATTATATTTCTGCTCTTTTCTTCATTATGAATCTAACATGCCACTGGTAGAGAACTGCTTGGCAGGATTTAACAGTTCTATATTTGCTTATGTCCAGGTATTTTGCCCGTCATTTCAAATATCCGTTTACAGTTTTGATTGTCTATCATGCATCAAGACTCAAATGCAATAGGTTGTTTCTAAAACATAGTTTCCATTCTCTTTGGTGATTCTCACTATTGAAGTCTATTTTTTTTTTTGTTTGTTAATTTGTGCAGAACCTGTTGGCTACGCGATTAACCTGTGGCTTGAGAAACTGCGAATCAGGGGCATCTAAGCCGTCAAAATCACCCGGGGATCGCACCCGGCCTGAGCCACACCAACCCTTAACATGGTTGGATTTTTTGTCCCCGCAAGTTTCGAACCAGTGACTTTAACAACACGGAGTGGCTTAACAACACACTTCGTCACCGATTGTCCTACACCTCAGGGACATTCACTATTGAAGTCTATTATCACCATAAGTTGTTGCCTGTATTTCAACCCACAAGAGTTGTTATGTCCAAATGCAGTTCAATCTCCGAAAAAATTTCTCACTTCTTGCAACAAAGGTGATTGGTTGTCTCTGTCTAATACCCTTTATTGGATTATTTCTTCCTCTGATTGGAACTATTTGTTTTCTTCTCATTTATTTTGTTACATACACAAAGTTCAAAATCCAAGATAAAGTTCTAAAGCCAAGATAAAACACTCACAACAAACCAAACCAAATTGGAAAAATACCTATGGGAAAACTAAGCAAAAAACACCAACCAATAAAACAAGAAAGAACAACAACTGAAACAGAGAATAATCCACTCACTCTGAAGGAAAAAAAAAACCTAATAAATCCAGCAAGAACAACAACCTAGAATACAATACTTCATACCTTTGAAAGATATTAAAACATGACAATCCAACTTAATTTATGTATTAAATATGAGGCTCCAAGGGTCATAGAGCTTTCTTCCTTTTTTCTACACTCACGGGTAATAAATCTTTTTTCAAAAGGTAATAATATTTTTCCCTATTTAACATTTACTCTTTTTTTAATTTTGGCATTTCACTGTTTTTTTACATCTTTTTAACCATTATATCTCTACTACAACTAATTAAAGGGATTTTTAATGCCTGTTTAGTTCTAAATTTTTTAAATTTTCTTTCACCGTTTTATCTTCAACACCTCAGTAGTTGTGTGCAGGTATTGGATTATTATTACCTTTCATTTTACAGAGCATTTCATTATAATTCAAAATTTGTTCAAGAATAAAATTTCTGAAAAAATATTTTAAATTTACAGAGTATTTTTTTATATAAATACATTTCTTATTACAGATCATTTCCTTATAATTCAAGGTTTTGTTCAAGAAGAGAATTTTTGAAAATATATTTTGAATTTACATATACCATAGAGTTCTAAAGTTCTAAAACCATAGATGGTCCATAAACTGTACAAGGGACCAGCGACCACATTTAATGTTTGCAATTAATTTAAGTATAATTATCTATTAAATCTCTACATAGTATAGTATACTATAGAGTAACTATATTTCTGTTATAGTTGATAGATTTGTGACAAATGGTTTAATGCAATAGCCATAATTGTTTACAAATTAATAATAGTTTTGAAATTAATGAAAGAGCTTCACCAATGATTGCCTTGCAGAAAAAGACCATTAAGATCCCACACAGATTATATCATAAACCCCTACTTAGCGAAGTTATATCATAAAACCCTTGCTTATATTTAGTGTTTGATCTCATTCATGCTTGAGATAATTCAATTCATTTAAAACCCATATGTAACCCGTGATAGCTTATGTGGTCCAAACCAATGATGACATTACTCTTTGAAATGATTACAACCTTCAAAGTTGATGAGGGAAATGATGTATGATGTGATGTTTTCAAATATAGTTAAATAAGGGTAAGTTTCTATGCAGCTAGTCCTTGTATTTGTGGGAACAAGTGAATAATTTATATACCCAGATTGGAAAAGCTCTATAATTTATATAATAATATTATATTGTTTAATCTCTGATGACTTGTTTCGCAGTTGCACCCATTTGACGATGCGAGAAATTGGAAGCTACATAGATGCTCACTTATAAACCTTTAATAGAGGTTTGCATTGGAGTACCTGTGGTTTCATTATATGCAATGATCAATTTAGAAATTGAATTTACGTTGTTGGAATCCATTTCTGTTTTCCATATTTGATCCTTAGATTACTTGAGAAATATCATATCAGTAGCGAAATCGATCGTCATGCTTTTTTAAGTAGCAAGTCAGGGTCTAACCAAGAATTTGTTAAACTATAATTAAATCCCTTGAGGTCGTACATAGGAGGATAGGCATAAATGATTGGATTTTAGATCCTTGCTATTTGATCAAGTACCCTGAAAATTCCTCCACAGAATAGCCAACCATTTTTTCTGTATTGCAATGATGGCAAGCTTCAAATTTTTTATCAAAAAGATGAGAAAATGTATCAACTAGAGGTTACCCATGAAGAAAACGTTCTAACATCTTGCTACTCTTGTCCAACAGAACCTGGCATAGTTTTACTGCATGTATTGGATCTAGAAAATTATACCAAAAAAAAAAAAAACTGAATGTATTGACTGGAGGTTGGGGATTCATTCAACTTCAAGAGTATGTTAGACCATTGTATTCAATCTTCCATCTCCATGACTTCATCTTTTCAGGTTCGTCTTTTTTCCCTTTAATTTTACGAAAACTTGGGCGCAACACATTTAAGCATAAGCGCGTCATGTGTTACCATGTCACTGACTGTAATAGGTGGTTGTAATTGGTGCATACTGAGAGTGATAAACACAACCTGTTTTGGTCGCAATGAATTAATAAGTGGAAGTGAGTTAATTTTTCGAATGATATCCCAGAAAATAATATTGCCAGAGAAGGGCTGAAACGTAGACGGCAAGTCTCATGGCCTCTTGTTACAACCCATTTATGTTTATACACAACTCTTTTCCTGTTGACATCACACGATGGTCGTTTTTACACTAAGAAGAAATGCAGGTTATGTTAGAATTGAAAATGTCGAAAACACAATTCACATATATTAATTAACAATCACACAGATAAGAAACAATTCACATATGATAATTAAAAATCACACATATAATAAATAACAATCACACAGATACGAAACATAAGGATTTCACATGGTTCACCCAAATGTTGGGCTACGTCCACCAAGCACAGGCATCCGTTGTATTATTATTCAGATCATGGAGATTACAACAGACTTGCAAGTTCTCTCATTCCTCTCACTTTGTCATATGTGCCTCTACCAGATTACATGAATTTATATACAACTACACAAGAAACTGATTATTAAATGCACTCCTATCCATATTCTAACTTGGTCTATTTTAGTAGAAACCAACGCAGAATAATATGATCCAAATCCATCCTTGGAGGAATTCGTTGTCACCAAATCCCAACAATCTCCACCTTGACAACAATTAACCTGATACCTTTCTCCTTCCTTTTGTTCATCACATTTTCTACAAGCCAAGAGAAGCCAAGCACCACTGTAGCTTCTCTAATAAAACTAGTTTCATGATCTCGCCTGTGTGACTTGCAAGAGTTTGGATTTCCTAGGGGTCAGTCCACCTCCAGCATGTCTTCCACAATTGTGTTGTGAGACATATTTAGTGATATATCTCCTTCTATCCAAGACACCTGTATTACAATATAGATTACAATTATCATAGACCATCTTAGTGTAACCATTATAGGTGACATTTGTGCTTCCCAAACACCGAAGCATCCATTTCACTGCAACACCTGAATCTGTCACGTATCTGACAACATCATTATCATGTGAAACATCTCGTATTAACCATTTCATCACATAAAATAGACCTCCTACTGAACTTACATGAGACATAACCTTTTTTTCTTTATAGACATGACCTATGCTTGAAGAAAACTTATAATGGAAAGAAAGAGGGATAAAAAATGGTTTTACAATGTTCATACTGAACTCCAACCAAATATTACCATTACCATCTTTGTGTACTTCCATGCCCATAATTTGTTTTGCTTCTCCTTGATCCCTCATCTGAATTATCCTGTCAACCTGAGTCATTTTATTACTGATTTTATCCATGCTTCGGCTTGCATCGAGCATATCATCAAGATTGTGAATGCACTATAAACTGTATAGTCATTCTTACCCTTTGAAAAATTCTGACTCACTATGAAGGAGTCAAACCTCTTGTATATTTGCCTGGTACCAATAGGCCATACAATGAATTTTATAGCATGCAAACAAATTTACCGTTGCGATCTTGAATCAACCCTATTGGTTGTTCCATACATACTATATATCTGTCAATGATGACCTTGTGAGAAGTAGGATCCCACACAAAACATCCCTTTATACCACCATCATAACTTGCAGAGATATAAAACAAACAGGAATTCAGAAACAAAGATTTAAGTCTAGAAATGATTTACCGCTTACCAGTACCTGCAATTCTTTCTTTCTCTTATGACCTTGATGATTCTACCATAAGAAAGAAGATACATCTGTCACTTCAGATGCTACTTCAATACTCCCTTCCATCTTATAAAGGTTATCAACCTTTGTTTCCTTCATCACTACTAAACTACCTTTCGACAATGTGAGTGCTCCACCTTGACCTGTATACTTATATCCACAAGAATCCAACACTCCCAATGAAATCAAATTTGATTTAAGATCAAGTACATATCTAACATCCATTAATTCCCTAGCAATACCATTGAACATCCTGATTCTAATACTGCCAACTCCAATAGTTTTACATGGAATACCATTTCCCATAAACACTACACCCTCATCAAAAAATTGGTAAGAAATAAACTAATTTATATGTGAACACATGTGGTGGGAGGCACCTGAATCTAACTGCCATTCTTCTTGATATTGTAAATTACTAGAAATGGATAAAACTTTATCAGTCACACCTGAATTTGTTACAGTCAATTTGCTTCCTTCGTAGATTTTTCCTCAGATTATTTTCTTTTCCAACAATATTTCTTGAGATGTCCTGTTTTCTCTAGATTCGATATTTTCTCTAGAGAGAGAAGGATGTTCTCCAGTATTAGCAGGGTCTATGGGGGCTTTCTTAGAAGAACCATATTTTGCATGACACCACTTTTCCCAAGCTGACTGCAAAGAATTTTGTCCAGCTTCATCTTGTGTCGCCCTGGGTTTATTTTCTTGTGATGAAGAACTCTCTGGTTCATCAATTACCTTAAGGTATGGAACAATTGTCTTTGTAGCTTGCCTGATATCATCTTCTAATTGAGATGATTGTGTCTTGACTAACTCTATCTTTTCAACAACAATTTGTAAGACTTCAACAATTCTTGCTAAAGTAGGATTTGGAACTTCTTCTGATATCTGTTTGAGAGTTAGGTGTTTTTGTTCTTCTGAAGTACTGGAAGAACCAAACCATTTGAAAGAAGTTTCTCTTTCAATATATTCAATTTTTACATGGGAGGAAGGTTTATTTTCTTCCTCAAATGAATCTTTCAGACTAAAAACAACAGTCTGAATGATTTCTAATTTCTCAAGAATTTTCTCCAACTGAGACCTCATTAGTTCCTGATTGTTTTCTAATGAATCAATTTCAGAATGCAAACCATTGAGATGGGTCTTGGTTTGTAACAAGTCTTGTGCTATATCATCAATGTTTTGAGCAAGACATATTGACTGGTAGTTTGCATAATTTTGTAGTCTCACAATATCTTGAGGAGGATCTGCATCTACCTTCCTATATTTGACAAAATCTAAATCAACCACCATATCATTTTTGAACGCAGGGTTATAGTTTCCTAGTCCAAGACTTCTCTGTGGTAGATTAGATTTTTTATCCCTGTCACTTCTTGGCAAAGGAATATTCATCATCTTGATAGTAGGGATAGCCAGGTCTTGACATTCAGCACAGTTAGAATATTGGCCATTATGTTCTATTTTTGACTGGAATGTCCTGAAGGTTTTAGGAGCAGATGGGAAATGGGGTATATGTGTATTTACAGGAGGTTCAGAATCTAATTTTTGAGTAGGAAATTGTCTTTTGCAATAATAGCAATTCTTTGAACCTTTTTGATGGGTAAGCAGATTATTATCTAATGCGGATCTATCCAAAACAGGTGTATATACAGGGGAAGAAGAAAAAGAAGGTTTCTTCGATGAAGATCTTTCAGATGTAGAATCAGAGCTACTAGCTGATAAATAAGAAATTTGTCTTTATAGATTTGTATATCTAGAGCTCTGTGATCTTCCTATATTTAGAACATTCTTTCCAGAAGCATTTGTCTCAAATTGTAATTCTCTAGGCATAGGCGGTGATATTATGGAAGAGATAGGTTCATAGTCAACAGACCATTCATCTACTGCTGTAAGTTTAGCAAAACCTACAGTGAGGGGAGAAACATTGCCAGGACCAACCACCACGCTTTCATTAGTAGCGCGCTGCAATAATTTAGGATTTAAAGAAGGCATCGTGGTAGAAACAAAGCATAAACATGTTGTCGTATGCAACTGGGAAATTTCGGAGGCGTCAACCATATTAAAGCCGGAAAAATGGACATAGGCTTGCAGAAGAGTATGTATATATGGGTCTGTGAGGGAAACTTGATATCTTGGAAGTGCAGATGACCAGACTGGTCCATTATGAAGGGGAGCTTGGAATCCAGAGATAAGAGCATCTTTGAATGTATTATGTCTAGAATCTATAATGCAATTCTGAACAGAAGTATCTAGACCTGGTCTTACCAAAGGGTTTATTCCAAACTGAATCAATCCAAGATGAACATATTTGAAATTATGTTCGAGACCCCAATCTATATCGGTTTTTTGGATAAGAGGGATTTGATAAACAGATTGTCTAAGAGAGAGAGGAACATTATGGGAACAATAACATATTAAAGTAGTAGCATGGAACTTGAACATAGGTAGGTCATATATCTTAGCAGGCTCAATCTCAGGCATACGCCAATTAACATCGGGCTCATATTCTTGAGCTATAAGTCGAGTATTATATAAAGACTTAGAAGAGGAGGAAGATTGACTAAGAAAATTCTTATACCACTTAGAGGGTTTGTATTTAACATCAACAGATAAATCATAAGAATACTTGTCATTCTGTGAAGCCATTTGTAGCTACTGCAACTTCTGAAAGTATACTTAAAGTATTGCAGGTAAGGAAATATATCAAGTGGTAAGATCAAACTTACTATGGGAAAAGGACTATGCAGCTCTCAACGCCTCACATGGCTACAACGGATGGCTTACTTGTCCTACAGCATCAGCTGGAGACCACAGTCATGTAGATCACGTCACTTAATACTGGATATTTGTACATCTCTCAATCATACACTTCAGACACAAGGCTCGTTCCAAAGTAGAATCACTTCACAACAATCTTCTTTGTATTAATCAACTGAACACTCAGATTACAATAGTATGCATTACAAAATGCATTACAGACTTACTATAAGCTATAACTGCACAGAAAAGCAGGGCATTCAGTCTTATGTCTTCCCGAAAGAAGATTAGATAGGCTCCTGGCCGACTGCTCAGGAAGAAACTAGCTTGACACAACACTGGCTCTGATACCAAATTTTACAGAGTAGCCACCTATAGCATAACAAAGCTATAACAGAAGAACAATACACTTGAGATCAATGTTTTTCGTTCACAAGATCCCGAAGGCGAGTGAAGAGGATACACACTACTCGACTCTTACTTAGACTAGACTCTCTCTTTGCTCTCATCCCCCATTGCAAATGAATAAAATGAGAGGGATGGAGTCTTATTTATATCTAGACTAGCAAGTTTACCAGTGGACATATACTGGCAACTGCCGGTAGACTAAGATTCCTTGAAGTGGATGGGGCAGCTGTGGACTACAACTGTTATCTCGTCCCTTAAAGGCTCAACCATATGGGGACCCATACCAACTTTTACGGAATGACATGAAAGCACTAAAGACACGAAATTTTATCATATCTTATCTTTACACTGTGGAGTTCTACAGGAACCCACGGAACTGACGGGACACCACTGTCGGCCCATTAGACATGAAAGGAATCATCTTTATTACAGATATTGAGCACTAGGCCCATCATGCTTCCATTCGATTTACAATATTCATTTCAGCTATAGAATCAAATGATGCATCACTATCATAGCCAAAATGACTACTTGGAGGTGAACTATGATCACTTGAAAATGGTGGAAGTGCACTAAAACATTTGTAGAATGGTGATCCCATCATGGCTGGTATCAATTCATCTTCTGGTATGCATAAATCACCAAAATATTCGCTGATTACCTTATAAATGGGAGGTTGTGATGGTCCAGTCTTCTCGTACTGCAGTTCATTGCCTAAGAAAGATAGATTGAAAACAAACCATCCTTCATGATGTGCAGCCTCTTCTATTTCTGCTCGAAACCATTGGATGAAAGCTTCTTTACTTGTCTTAAAGAAATCAACATCTCTAGGACAGTAAGACCAATATAAAACATACAACCATCCTGACCACCATATGGGTGTATCTTTGAAGGTAGAACATTCAAATATTATCCAGCACGATCCATCATACTTTGTCTGCAACATGATTTGGCAGTAATCATCATAAGTGATACAAGGAGTATAAAGAACAAAATAAACTTGTCCTTGAAAAGGTCCTCCATTCATAATACCTCTAGCCACATTCTGACCAAACCTGAAGTAGCTGTAATAGGAATGTTGATGATTGCAAGATTGTACCCAACTATTCAAGATATTTATACAAGCTGGACTGGACTTAATACTACAGACTAAGCAATCAAAACAATAACAATATTTACAATTATTACAGACTAGGATCCATTTGAATCCTGGTGGAGGAGCATCCCTTATGCTCAAGGAGGATGAAGCCATTTAATTGTTTTATCTTTATCTTTGGGCGGAGCTGCTTCTCTGGTAAGCAGGTCAGCAACACAATTATCTTTTCCTGGCTTATACTGGATTTCAAAGTCAAATCCGTCAAGCCACAAGCTCCATCGCAAAATCGTATTATTTCCCTGTTCCAACAATCTTTGGTTAGATAACATTCCCTTCATATGTTCTAGATCTGTTCTTACAAAAAAATGTACAGGTTTAAGAAACAATCTAAATTTCTTGATGCCATTTTTTACAGCAAGAATCTCTTTGTGTGAAGAAGGGTATCTTGACTCAGTATCACTGAAACATCCAGAGGTATAAATACAAACTTCTTCCATCTTAGGTCCATTTTTCTGCAACAATACTGCTGCCCAAGTGTCATTGGAGGCATCAATTTCTAGAATCAATTGGAAGGACATATCTGGTAAATGAAGCTTAGGAAGATTCTAGATCTTCTGCTTGATTATCTGAACAACTTGAGTCATTTTGTAGTTCCAAGGCATTGTTTTACTTAATTTATTTTGTAGAATTCTTACATCCTTTGCTTGATTCTCATAGAATTGACGGATGTAATTGAGACAACCAAGGAAACGTTGCAGTTGTTTCTGGTCAAGAATTTCGTCAGGGAATTCTGAAAGCTTTTTCAAAATGTGATCTTGGAGTTCTACTTCTCCTTTGGATAGTATTAAACCAAGATACTCAATCTTTGTCTGTGCCCAACAAAGCTTAGAATGGCTGAGCACTAATCCATGTCTATACAAGAGGTCATAGACAATCTTCAGGTGCTGTACATGAGCTTTACAATCTACAGAACAAACAAGTAAATCATCAATATATACAATAACAAAACTTAAATGTTTGAAGATATCATCCATGCGTTTTTGGAATTCTGATGGTGCATTCTTCAAACCAAAGGGCATAAATTTCCACTGATACTGTCCATTAGGAACAACAAATGCAATTTTGTATCTGTCTTTAGGGATTATCCCTATTTGCCAAAATCTGCTTTTCAAATCAAATTTGCTGAATATGTTACACTTCCCAATCTTTGAAAATAGGAGCTCTTTAGAAGGCAGAGGAAATCTAATAGGGAGTAGAGCATCATTTAATGCTCTGTAGTTTATAACCATTCTTGGTTTTCCTCTTTTCTGCTCACTGTGTTTGTTAACATAGAAAGCAGGGCAAGCCCAATGGCTTGTACTTACCTCTATCAACTTTCTTTCTAAAAGCTCTGTTATCTCCTTTTGACAATAATCAACTTCTGTAGGAGACATATGATTAGCAAAGGCTTTCTGAGGTTTAGGAATGTAATCTTCTTTATATGGCAGACTGACAAAATATTGTTCTCTTGTCCAAAAGGCATTAGGGTAATCTGATGTGCAATCAGATTCTATTTTCTCTTTGATATCTTTTATCATGTCCATACCATGTTTTTCAGCATGGCCAATTATCTTTTGGATACGTATCAGACTGCTTGCTGATTTCTTAATATTCTGATGACTTTCTTTTACTGCAATCCTTGTTTCATATGTGGACTTACTGGGTACCTTAATGGATTTACCCACAATTGTTACTTGTACATAACTATTACCAATCATGAAAGGTAAGCACTTATTTACAAAATCTTGTCCTAACAGAATATCTGCACCTGTGTCAAAACAATATAGGGTAACAACTACCTTTTCATCCTGTATACTTATGGGGAAGTCTGGAGCAATGTACTTGATCTTCAACTCAGACTTATTGACAGCTCTAAAAGATATATCTATTGGTTGCCAATAGTATGAGGGTAAGGCCCCGTATTTAGCACAGGAATTCATTGCTCCTGTATTGAATTGTGCATCTAAGGTGTATTGCAGATAACCTTAGACTCTAATATTTACAGAGATGACTAATCTATCATCCAAGCCATTTATCTTCTTTGATACAAATATTTCATTGTCTGTATCTTCACTAAACATTTCTCTTTCTATTTGTTCATCTCTTTTTCTTTTGAGAAAGTTCAGTTTTTCCTTCTGGAGTTTTAAACTTCTCCATAAATATGCAACTAATACTTCTTTTTCTTTTATTGCTTCTTCAAGTAAAATGATAGTATTGTCTAATGATTCATTTTCAACTACAATGTCTTGTTTATGTTCTGAGAACTTGACAATACTTTTAGCTTTAGGCTCTTTCTTTTTTGATGAGATGAAGTCAGCATCTGTGGGTGTATAATGTTGAATATTCACCACGCTTGGCTGCTGGACTTGATCAATTTGAGCTTGAAGTTGAGCAAGCTAGGAAGTATAGCGAGAAGAAAGTTGGAACTGTCCAAGGGTAAGTTCAGACATTTTTGCTTGGAGATCAGCTTTCTTTTTGAGAAGAGCAGGGAGGTCTATATACAGAGACATCATTTTAATATCAAGAAAATTTAAGAATTCTTCAAGAGGAGATTGGCTGGAATCAAAATCAGAATGTAGGTTGTAGGGAGAGTCTTCTGAAGAGTTATCACTGGCTTCAGTGAGGGATAAGTATTCACCATCTGAACGGTAGTCAACTAAGTCCCATTCTGAAAGATCATATCCAGACTGGAAAAGATCCATGATCTTTGTTTGGACTTTAGACTTAGACCGCAGAGGACACTGTGATGCCCAGTGGCCAGGCTTCTTACAGATAAAGCAGGTGGTCTGCTTAGATTTAGAGTTCCGGGGCCTGCGCTTAAAGAAGACTTTCTTTTTAGAAGGACTGTTTCTAAAGAAACGTCGAGGATATTTCTTAGAAAAACCCTTAGACTTTTTCATACAATGAGAACAACCACAATATTTTTTATAAGATTTATGTTTTTGATTCTTATTCTTACAACCAAAGTGATAAGTTTCAGCAAACGAATCACAAATAGAAGAATCAAAACCTAATTGTTTCTTTATTGCTTTTTGGGTCTTCTTACGAAGACATTCTTTTTGCAGAGCCATGATAATGTGCTCGTGCAATCCTGCTAGAGATAACTGTGAGATATCAATCTCCAGATCTTCAAATCTATCTCTAACTAGATTAGGAATTTTATCAGGCATGGTAGATAGATATTTTATGAGATAAGCTACATTTTCAGGGTCTGGTACTTTATACAATAGATCTTGCATAGTACACAAGAATGCAGGTAATTGGGATATATGGCATAATTTCTGACTCATACATAATTCAACAAAATGATCAGAATCAACTTTATAATTGCCATAAAATTCATGCACTACAACTTTAACAAGTTCTTCTATGGGTGCTTGGCTACTCATTATTCTAATTTTAGCAGTTGCAATAACTCTGTCCCACCATAAGCTAAGATTTCCAGTGAAACCCCAAGTTAGTTTTAAAGCTAGATCACTCCAAGATACTTTTTCTTTGAATATTAGCTTTTGGGTCCTTGCCCAGGCGTGCCATTTCTGGATGATCATCATCATTTCATTTTTTGATCTGCAATTAAAATTTGAAATTGGAGCAGATTGAATATTTTCTCTAGAGAGAGAAGGATGTTCTCCAGTATTAGCAGGGTCTATGGGGGCTTTCTTAGAAGAACCATATTTTACATGACACCACTTTTCCCAAGCTGACTGCAAAGAATTTTGTCCAGCTTCATCTTGTGTCGCCTTGGGTTTATTTTCTTGTGATGAAGAACTCTCTGGTTCATCAATTACCTTAAGGTATGGAACAATTGTCTTTGTAGCTTGCCTGATATCATATTCTAATTGAGATGATTGTGTCTTGACTAACTCTATCTTTTCAACAACAATTTGTAAGACTTCAACAATTCTTGCTAAAGTAGGATTTGGAACTTCTTCTGATAGCTGTTTGAGAGTTAGGTGTTTTTGTTCTTCCGAAGTACTGGAAGAACCAAAGCATTTGAAAGAATTTTCTCTTTCAATATATTCAATTTTTACAGGGGAGGAAGGTTTATTTTCTTCCTCAAATGAATCTTTCAGACTAAAAACAACAGTCTGAATGATTTCTAATTTCTCAAGAATTTTCTCCAACTGAGACCTCATTAGTTCCTGATTGTTTTCTAATGAATCAATTTCAGAATGCAAACCATTGAGATGGGTCTTGGTTTGTAACAA
>JASDQU011177980.1:7041-26429 GCA_032191745.1 Picea mariana
TGTGGAAATGTGACCATGGGTATTGGCACATTGATTGTTATCTTATTAACTATGGCATTATGAAAAGTTTGTGTCACTGATAATACATGTGTATGTAATGATGAGTTCATTCCAATTGATAGTTGGATTAATAGAAGTAATTGAATTGTAGTTGTAAACAATTCTGAGAGCACTTTGTGATTTTGTTTTGAATCATTTCCATGAAAATATATATATTGTACATGAGATATTGACAATTTGTTTGGCTGAGGAATGTTGAAATTGCAGGAGGAAAGGGGTCTGGGATATGGAAGTGTTGTAATACCATAAAGAAGACCAATGCCTATTGTTGCAAGAGTCAAATTCTTATGAGCAGAAGCTCATGTCTAAAAGTTTTATTTTTCCTATATAAAACAATTTTGGGAATTATGATTTGATAATTACTGACGAATTGTTTTGGCCAAATGTAAATTGAAAAAATTGCAGGTAGAATGGTATTGGATATGGAACGGATGTAAGCCCATAAGGAAGAATGATATCTACAGATGCAAAGCCAACCATTATGAGTAGAAAGATCATGCTTGGAAAATTTTATTTTCCTATATAAAACATATTTGACATTTATGTTTGAAATGGTTATAATGATATCTCATGATGACTGTATGTGTATAATACAGATGAGATGTTGGATATGCAAGATGGAAAGCATGGAAAAGAATACTATTGTGAAGTGAGAACCCTGTGTCCCTAGAAAACTTCTTGTGAAAGAGAACCTTGGTCAAGCAAGATGGATCGCCTGAGGGACTACATAGCAGAAAAGGGGATTCCTGAGCCTGGGCCTAGAAAGTGAACGACCACAAGGAAGAGGAGACCTTGATACCTCTTGATTGGGGTCATGCACACAATGGGCATGTCAAGGAAAACAGTTATCCAAGTTAATGAGACAACCATATGGATCCAGATCCATGAACTATACAAATAAGTATTCTATTGGATTATGAAAATTTATTCTTACAATATGAGAAAGAATGAGAATTTTATGCATAAATTTTGAACTGACATGCTCGCTAATTTGAAATATTGTAGGAAAATGATGAATGTTGAAGATCTAGAAAAGTACCAAACTATGAGAGAAAAGAAGGTGATGTTGGAGGAACTAAATGACAAAGGCGTGGAAGGAAGAAATTCCAATGGACTTGCTACAACTGGAGTTCTGGAACCCACAACTCTGAAACTTCCTAGCCGAGTGCACTAAAGTCGGGGAGAAGTGGAACAGTCTGAGGGACTGCATGGCAGAGAAAGGGGTTCATTTCTTAGGGTTCTGCTGGGCTGAGAAGGAAGGAGAGCTTGTTGGTTGGAACTGCTGCCAGAAATATAAATTCTAAAGATCATCATACATGTTTTGGGTCGGAATGCCTATGCATACATGTTTTAGGCTAGAGTGCCTATGTATATAAGATTGGGCTAGATTGTCTGTGTGAATTAAGGCTAGAGGGCCTAGAATTGTAATGATAATAACATTGGAATGGTTTTGTGCACTAAGGACAGTGCCAAAATAAGGTGGGGGGGATGTAACATCCCAGTTCTAACCATTATAAACTATAATGTATTATGTAAATATGACTTAGGCTGGTGGGCCGGTAAAGTTGAAAAGGAGCCAGCATGCCTAGGAAATGTAATACTTCCTATACATTAATAAAATGCATCGCTAGCTGTAAGACCGACAAGGACAAAAGAGATAAGGGGATATGATTCCATGAGAGAGGGAGCTTCAGGGGATAAGTCTTGTTATTATTATTTTATTTACCCATAATTGATTTTATGGAAAAGAGGGGGTTACATGATCTTCTTGGGAGGGAGGCTATGTGGCTCTTGTGTTCATGTAATTATTTAAACATCCTTGGGGGATGTTTTGGGGTCATTCTTCCCTTGGTTTGTACTCTTCTCATTGGTTCACTTGTTATTCTTCCTCTTCACTCACTATTGTGAGTTCATGTGCTCTTGGGTTGATCATGGAAACGAATGGCAGAAAGAGGAGAACCATCATTGAATGGTTGTAATGATTTACTGATCATTTTAGGAGGGAATGGATGCATGTGTGCATGAACTTGATGGTAGTTCAGATGGAACTGTCCACAGCTGAGAGACCTTGGAATTTCTAGTAGGGATATTTCCTAACCAGTAGCATTGGAGCCCTGGAGAGAAATGGAACAGCCTTAGGGACTGCATGGCAGAGAAATGTGTTCATTTCTTAGGGTTGTGCAGGTTGAGGGGGGAAGAGAGATGGAAATTAGGATTGTTGTAAGGTTGGGAAAACTGATAGCTACTTAGCCAACTATTGTGTATTTAGACTTGGCCTAGGACCTGCCTTTACGGATTCATAGCCCTGGCTCAAGGGTGACCTGTTGTTGAGAGTAAATGAACAGCAACATCTATGGTTGGGAGGAACGTCCTTGGTCTACAGCCAATTGGTGAACATTTACTTACAAAGATAAGTGCTCTCTGTGTTTTTTATTTAATGTATTTCGTTATATATTTAATTATCTCTAAGATATGTATTCTAATGTGCTTATCCGCTGGTTATTTGTTGTGCATGGAACATTGTTTATCTCTTTTATGTTGTGACATGGATCTTGTCTTATGCATGTGGTGTGCATGCTTCTAACATTGTTGAGAAGTCCTTTTTTTTGAATTAGAGATCAGAGAACTGATTCTTGAGGGACTGCAACATGCCTAGCCTATGGGTGGTTGGGTGTGTTGCAACATGTTTAAGTGGTGTAGCCTAACCTCTGGGTGGTCAGGTATGTTACAGTTCTTGGTGGTGATATCAGACTGGAGGAGTCCTGTAATTTGGCCCTATGTGCACTAGTGGGGTGCCTCTCTTACCAAACCATGTGCAGACAAACTCTACCAGGATGGGTGAGTTCCATGTGGGATCCCATGTTGGGGTACACTCCATAAGTTTTGACACTATCCAGGTGTTGGTTTGGATTCATCTTCAATTCCCCATAAAATACTCATGTTCTTTTAGACAAGATGTGTGTTATTGATGGCAGTAGCCTCATGCTAAAATGTTGGAGGGTTTGTTTTGACCCGGTAACAAAATATTTCCAATTTCACCACCTTTGGTTACTATTACCTGGGTTGCCTTTAGAAATATGGATCGCTAAGGCTCTGGAAGCCATTGGAAATGAGCTTGGTCGCTTCATCAAATTGGATGAAACAACTATAAATGCGCCTAATAAACGTATCAGAAAGTTTTTGGTGGAAATAGATATTCACATCGATTTATTGGAGGCTATTGAGATAGATTGAAGGGGGGAAATACTTGGTCAAAAACTGGACTATTTAGGAGTCCCCTTTAGATGTTCCATCTATCGAAGAACTTCTCACTTGAGGGATTCTCATGGTTTTATGGAGGAGGAGGAATCGAAATCTTCCATGATTAGAAAGGTGGATCTCTGTGTCTACCTGGGGGTGGAATCTTATGAGAAAGGGGATTTTAACTCAGTTGAGGAGGAGGCTAGATCGACATCACCTCAAGAAAAAATAGTCGGTAAGTTTAAAAATCACTATCCCTCTCTTTATTATTCTTTTTCATCCTGGGAACGTGACTGTTTGGATCTTACCTCCAATTTGAAAGCTAAGGCCTCTCCTTCTTACTTCTCCAGAGACATAATCGAGCCTTCCTAGGGGGGTCAAATACTCTTGGGTTAGACTTCTCTAGCCAGGGTGGGGGGCAATTGACTAATTCAACACCCTCTAAGGACCCTCGAGGGGAAGAGGGACCATCCATGGAGCTTGCAAGGAGAAGTTGCAATATTCCAGACTTTAGGGAGTCTAAGTTTGCTAACTTTTCTATAGGAGAAGTACTTGATACCCTGGTTCCTTCTTACAAAGATACCATGACTCATATTCCACTTCCCACTTACCAGGGGAGAAATTTCATTAGACTAGAGGGGATTTCTTGTGAGGTTGGGTCAGTGGGACAGAATGTGGAGGAAACAGGGAAGGATTTTCCCTAGTCGAGGGGTTTGGGGTTTGAGATCTCCCCAATAAAATCCAGGAGTGCACGTAGGAAAGAAGGCACTTTTTCTACCACTATTGCTATTCAAAACTCCATCATCTCTGATAATGGGGCACTTAGAGGCATGAAATCCCTAGCTAGGGAAAATTAATTATTATTCTCTCCTTAAACATCAAAGGGGTGGGAGGGACCCCGAAAACTGCTTCCCTTCGCAAATTACTTTCTAGAACTCAACTTGATATTATTTTCCTTCAAGAAACTTTATTAGATGAGAAGAAAGCCATATTTTTTATGAATACTTTTCGACCAACCTGGTTGACTTGTGTTGTTATTTCTATTGGAAAATTTGGGGGACTTCTAGTGGCTTGGGATCCTTACCAGTTTGATATCACACCTTTTTTAAGTTTTGGTGGTATTTTTATGACAGGTACCTGTTTACAGGATAAAAGGAAGATATCCCTTTTGAATGTTTATGGACCTTGTTCAGAGATAAAAACCTTTTGGGACAAGGTGGTCAATAGGGGAATGTTAGCCTACAAAAATTTGATTGTAGCAGGGGATTTAAACTTCACAGTTAGTTTTGGAGAGGTTTGGGGTGACTCAGTAAAATTGGACCCATTTTCGGGGTTTTTTAAGGGAATTTTTCAGGAAAATCATCTTGTCGACATCTTACTAGATGAAGTTGTACCCACATGGAAGAATGGTAGATCTGGGTGAGAAGGAATCTCCAAAATAATGGACTAGGTTTATTTGTCGGAGGACCTCATTTCCAATGTTGGTATACATAGGTCTTGGGTCACCTGCCCTTACATATCATACCATGCCCCTATTCTTATTCAACTAGACAATAGTCTTTATACTACAACGTATCCATTCAAGTTAAACCCTACGTGGCTAGGAGAAGAGGACTTTACTCATATAGTGCAAGAGGTTTGGAATAATTAGAATTTCTTGTATGAATCAGTGACTCAGCGAATATTGGTATGGAAGTTGAAACAGTTAAAAGATCGAGTAAAATTGTAGGCTAAAGATCAAAGAATCCAGAAGCACTTGAAGTTAGATAAGCTCAAGGAGGACCTTGAGGTCTACTATCAAGAGAAAACTTGAGGACTAACGACGACAGATGTAGATCATAATATAAATTCACTACAGGCAAAAGAGGAACTTTTGAGACATCGGATTAGAGCGATATGGATTAAAAGTGGAGACCAAAATACTAAAATTTTTCATCAGTTAGCTAGTCATAGAAGGAATAGTAAATATATTTGGGAGATCTAGGATGAGAACGGCCTGGTTCATTCTAGATAGGAGGAAGTTTTAAAAGAAGAAACCAGACATTTCAAAACTTTCTTTGAGGACACAGGAAAAAACATTAATATTGATCAAGTCAACACAATTCAGCTCTTTCCTCACTTAATCTATGAGGAGGATACTCAAGTACTTGAAAAACCATGTACCAAAGATGTATTACTTGTTGTCCTAAATGTTTTTTCTAAGGAAAATATTCTGGGGCCTGATGGGTGGATGGTTGAATTCTTCATCTCCTTTTTTGAGCTGGTAGGAAATGACCTTCTAGAGGCGGATGAGGAATCTAGGTGAAGAGGTGAAGTGATTAGAGCCTTAAAATCGACCTTCCTTACTCTGATTCCAAAATTCAACAAGCCTACTTTATTTGGAGGCTTTAGACCTATAGCCCTATGTAATATGTGTTATAAAATTATTGCAAAGATCATCACAAAAAGGATTAAACATGTTCTTTCTCAGACTCTTTCTAGAGAGAAATTGGGTTTTCTAAAGGGTAGATAGATCCTCGATGCAATTGTAACTTCTCAGGAATGTATCCACAGTATTAAGTTAAAAAATTAAAGGTCGTGATCTTGAATCTTGATATAAAGAAGGCTTATGACTATATTAATTGGTATTTTTTGCGGTTGACTTTACTACAAATGGGGTTTGGTATTTCGACCACAAATTGGAAAAGAGTTGTGTTATCATTGCTTCATATGTAATCTTGATAAACCGAGGGACTACTTATTTATTCCAGAGTGATAGAGGTTTAAGACAAGGTTGTCCTTTATCCCCTCTTTTGTTTATTTTAGTGATGGACAGACTCAATTTACTCCTCAAGAAAGGACAGGCTGAAGGGAAGTTGACGGGAGTCAAAATCTTCAGATTAATTAAGATCCTCAATATTTTTTTTGTGGATTATGTACTCATCATGACTAGGGCTTATATTCATGAATGGAAGGAGATCTAAAACATACTTAAAATATTCTGTAGAGTGACGAGACTAATGGTGAAATCGTTCAAGTCAATTTTACATCATTCTGGAATTCAACGAGAGGATTCAGTTTCTTACAAGGAAATATTTCCTTACAAGGTTGCAAATCTTGGCTACTTTACCAAGCCTGTTAATTATAATGTTGTAGATTGGCATTGGATAATCTTAAAGTTTGAAAAAAGAATTAGTGATTGGCGCAGTCGATGGCTCTCCTTAGGAGGTCGCTTTGTGCTTATTAAGGAAGTCCTTAAGAGCTTGCATGTTTATTGGATGGATTTGGAATGGCGCCAGTACTCAACAGGATCAGACAATTGATTTTCAACTTCCTTTCGTTCAGTAGCAGTGTTAAACAACATTATCATCTTTGCAGATGGGAGAACATTGAAAAACCAAATATTTTTGGTGGTTGGGGATTAAGGAGCATTTACCTTTTCAACAAATCGTTGGCGGCAAATACCCTATGGTGAGTTATGATGAAGGATGGAATTTGTCATAGGGTATTAAAGGATACATATCTTCCTTATAGCTTGGTGTCTACTTGGATAAGATCGACCACTCAAATAAATACAAATGCCTCATAGAACTAGAGAAACCTAGTAAAATCTATAAGTGTAATAACTCATTGGCTGAGTTGGAGTCCCAGATCTGGCCATTTTGTATTTATTGGCAAGGATAAGATTCTGGGTATGGGAAATTTCTCTCTTCTATCTCAAGACCTCCTAGCTTCATTAAAGAAGAGAAACATTCACTTTCTCTTTCAGGCCAGAGGATCTATTTGGTAGGGAACGATATGCTCTCAATGGAAAGTAAGTGATGACCTTGGTCTCATGGGAGAACAAGCAAAAGAATGGGACTTATTTTGTAGGGTTATGATTTTCTCTATTGTAAAGTTGCAAGACACACCTAATGAGATGAAATGGATTGGGAGTGATAGATCAGGCACTCTCATTGCCAAAAATGTTTATAATTACTTAGCATAAAAAAATTGGCACCATCCCATTAGTGGATGGTGTAAAAAATTGTGGACTTGGAACCTTGCACTCAAAATAAAATATTTCACCTGGTTATTTGTGGAAAACAATATTCTTACATGGGATAATTTACAATGTAGAGGATGGTCTGGTCCAAGTATTTTCCCTTTATGTTTAAATAATCATGAGACAGTTATGCACTTATTGGTCAATTTCTATTTTACACATCAAGTGTGGTTCATGATTAAAAAATCCCTTAGTTTAAAGACTTTGTGGGAGGAATCATCTCTGAGCTCTTTCTTTGAAATATGGCTAAGACAGTCTTCCTCGCACCCTACTCTTCCCACTCTTATTAGTTGGCATGTATGGCTGGAATATAACAAAGTATTATTTGAAAATGGAATACCTTCTATCCACTTGGTTATATGCAAGTCACTTGGAGGAGTTGGAAGACACGGGGATCTTCAGAAAGTGTCAGTTACCAGATCCACTTATTCATTGACCAAAGAGGATTTTACAGTGGGATGGTTTGACGAAGAAACAAAAAAAAATGGACAACTAATTGAAGATGGAGGGGTTCTTAGGATCAATGATCATACGATATATAAGTGGACATTCAACTGTGGACTAGGCACTAATACTAGGGATGAATTTTTGGGAGTGTGGGAAACATTGACTCTAGCTACACGATTGCATATCTTATACCTTCAAGCTTTTGGAAATTCCAGAATCATCATAGACTGGTTGAACCATAAATGGAAGTTGCAGGTAATCTCTTTGGATTGTTGGAAGGATAAAATCAGAGACCTTAGTAAAGCGTTTAGTAAAATCATCTTCACTCACATTTTCAGATATTTCAACGAGGAAGACATTTTATCCAAGAAGGAATTCCATATGCAAGAAGGGAAGATAGTTTATAACCAGTGGGAAGAGGGGAATGAGGGCCCCACCCTATTCTTAAATCTATATTAATGTTTTTTGTCAGCAGTTTTAATATTTTTGGATGAAATTTCTCTCTGTCTATACATAAGAGATAGTGTTGTTTTGGTTTATTGGGGCAGGTTTTATGGACCTATGGGATCATATCCAGGCACTTGATGTTCTTTTCTCCATGTTTTGAATCAGCCTGCATGGTGGTATTATTTTGGTTTTCTTACTTTTGTATATATCTGGCTTGGGGCGGTCGAGGAAAGTGCTTGTTATGATTATTGTTATATTTTGTTACTTTTCATCTGAAAAGTTTTATCATATAACGAGAAATGTTTTGTTGGAAAAAAAGAGAATATCTTAAACCATCCACTTGTCCACAAGACATCAATTTTATATCAAACCCCAACCTTTATCTTACGAAATGATATCAAACATCAATATGTTTCACTCAAGCATGGTATATTGGCTTCTTGTCTAGTTTCTTGTAGTATTCACTTAAATAAAATTATTATCTATCAATTTAATTGACCAATGCTTCTATGCTCATAACCAACTATACAAGAATATACTAACTAGACACATACTTTTAAAATGTTGTTGAAATAAAAAGACATCTATTTTATATCAAACCCCAACCTTAATCTTACAAAATGATATCAAACATCAATATGTTTCACTCAAGCATGGTGTATTGGGTTCTTGACTAGTTCCTTGTAGTATTCACTTAAATAAAATTATTATCTATCAATCTAATTGATCAATGCTTCGATGCTCATAACCAACTATACAAGAATATACCAACTAGACACATACTTTTAAAATGTTGTTTAAATAAAAAGCTAGCATATTGCTACTTCAAAAAGACTAATGGTTGGACTATGAGAGTGACAATTTGGAGGTGGATAGATCCTGATGAATCAAATATTTTATTAGGATCTTTCTAGATGAGGACTTGGGAAATGAATTGAAAATTTCTACTTGACATATCTTCTTGTATGATGAAACCTACACTACATATATTTTCTCTTGGAAATTAACATCTCCAACAAAAGAAATAAAGAAAAAAAATGAGTAGATTAGTAATGAAGGACTACACAAAGTTACAAGCACTATTGAAGGACTACATGAAGTTACAAGAAACAGTGAATTGCAATATGAAGTTACCAGAATATGAAAGAAAAATACCCATACTCAAAATGAAACTTACAGACTGTAGTTAACACGAAAACATTAGTATAATACCAAATTGACTTAAAATAAAACCAAAAATCATGGGAACACAACAATGGGAATTAATAAGATATAATTCCAAGGAGTTATTCAAAGTGGAGAAGTTGTTCTAGCCATAAGAAAAAGGGGGTTAAAGCATGCAATAAAACAAATCTTGCATTTCATATTTGAAACAATTATATTTCAAGGGAAAACAATTAAACTCCAATTTCTCAAGCATGGGATTACTAGAAATACCTTAGGGAGATTAGTGTGGTCTTTTTCTTAGGGACCTAAGTCTACATGTCTTAGGTTATAATCCATAGAATACCCTTTTTTACATTATTTTACTCTAAGGCATATAAAGTTTCATTACGAATAGATATCCCATATACTTTTTTAATGCATCCCCCTTCAAAATATACAACTTTAAGGGGAGTAATTTTTCTTAAAGGGCTTAGTTGGAAAACAATGGGGATTTCTAGAGATATTATAAAAAATAAGACTACTATAAGGACCATCGTAGAAAAGCACATGTAGCTTTATGAAGAGGTCAATAAAGGTGTTATAGATTTTATATTTGGAAACATCCTTCCCTTTTATAGTGCTCATTGTTATTTTTATATGAGGTGTTCAAGAAAGATATACCTATAACGCCTTCATAAATGACATCAAGTAGGAATAAATTTAGGATATTATTATAGGGAAAATAGGTGCCTAAGATTAAAATTACAAAGGGAGGACATGAAATTAACTTAAGTAAAGGTAGGATTTTATATTATCATGGAGAGGTGAGCAAGTGTTAGTTGCTACCTACATTAAAACATTGACATTTCTTTAGTAGACATTTATTTAGTAGGACCATCTTCCAAGTTGTTGATTTACTTATAAGAAGAAAGATTAAACTTTCAAATTTGAGATTATTTGAGAATTGATACAACATGTTGGGCCCTCTGATTAAAAACGGGTAGTAACCAATGAAACTAATGTTCATTGTGCAACTTAATTAATGGTCCAAAATAGGTACCTTATATCCCATGTAGTTATTATAAGTTAGAACCCATATGCATGTGCACTCAATGATGATTTGAAATATCTTGAAAACCCTATGAATTTCCCAATTGATTTTGCAAACACCATTCATCTGTAAATATTTACAACATACATATGAATATTGAATCCCTCAAACCTACCAAGACATGCTATGACAATTACTATATATTTTTGAAAAGGATCATTGAGGTGAAAGAGGCCATATAGTAGATGGGGTATTTAGTGATTGGTTTACATTAAGAAGTAAAAGAATGAGGGGAAGGAGGAGAAACAAAAGGATTTATGATTATGAATGGAAAAAATACATGGAGTATCATTCACTCCTCGATAAAATGTGGTACTCAGAATTAAATTATTAGGAGTTGGATCCTACAAGATATTATTTGTCATATATGCAATCAATCTACTCAGTCAAAGGCAAGATATCGTAAAAATGCATAAACAAAACCATACTCACAAGTCCTATAGAAAAAATTAGTTGAATGTTGTTGAACAAAAAAATTCCATTTCAGAAAGTGATAAAGGATTGACACCTCTAACATACATTTAAATATAATCCTTTCTCCAAGTTAGAGATCACCTAGAGAAACTAGCTAAATCTAGTGCAACCTTGAATCATACTAGAAAAATTTATGTGAGATAAATGGACAAAAACATGAATAACCAGAAACCTTTGATAGCTCTATATAACACCTTACCAACTATTACTACAAAACATTATAGACTATTAGAGAGTATAACAATAATTTCATTAAGACGAGAAATTTTAAGTGGCATTTAGTACATGTATGTATTTGTAAAAATATATTCCAAAGCATTCCAAACAATATATTTGCATAATTTAAACTCATGTAATACAACCTTGACAATTGCTTATTGAACAAAACGAATTTTTCTATAAAACTGTATCCACTACATATATTGAAGATACATACCACTTCTTGTAACTTCATAGATGGGATGGAAATTGCTCTCCACTGAGGGAAAAAATCATCAACATAGAAAGATATAGGTTGTAGAAATTTTTTGAAGACAACACACAACCATTGCTTAAAATTTACCTACAACAAAGGAAAATTTATGTGCCACATTCCCAAAATTCCTTGTGCAAGATTATATATGTGCTATGTTGAAATATTTTCAAATGAGAGTGTTTTTCATATTGGAATAATTACGCCGAAAGGCGTATACCTATTGACAATGGGCAGATTTAATAGGGGTTTAGTGCTTAATAAGTTTTCTATGGACAGGATTAAATATGGTTGGAATATTCTTAGTAGTCACACAAAATAAATGGCTATGATTTCAATCATTAACTTCCTAGCTATTATAAAGACATTTGTTTATGTGTTTACTTTTTTACATTTACCTAATCATATTTAAAAATTACTTTGATAGCTAACTGATTGCCACCTAAGTGATTAACAGAAATTAAAATATTAACACCAGATAAATGAAGCTCAACCGTTTATTTGTTAATCAATAATAAAATTTAATATATTCTTTAAAGGATTCTTTTCATCTTATCAGCCTTTCGGCGTTGATCAGCCACAATTATGTGGCTGTGCTAGTGTTATTTACTAAGGAGAATTCTAGAACTAGCACATCCTTGCTAGCTCATAGATTCACAACTTCAAGTGGACACTATACCTGCGCCAACAATATAAGAGGTTTAGTTTATTATAAACAAACCCTAAAGATATTAAGAATCAAAAAAACTAAAAATAAAATATTCACAAGACCAAACCACAGGGTCTCCACTCAGTGAACTTGTGATATAGCATGTAAGTTTGTGGGGTATTAAATAATGCCTCTAATTTCATTAGATATTTATAAATACCTCCCAAAATCATTTTTTTGAACCCCCCTACCAATACATCTTTCCAATAATAAAATAAACCCCAATTTTACTAGATAGCCCCTATTTTTACCAAATACCCCTTTTTTTCCACGAAAAAAAAAAAACGTAACTCTATTCATCTGAAGAGAACCAAATTTATTTTGTAGGTTCCTTAAGCATGACCCAAAGATGGGTAATGTGAGAAGAAAATAGAGTACTGAGAGGGCCCAAAATCTAGCTAATAAGACACTAAGAAAAATACAATAATATGTGTTGGGAACAACCTGATATAAGTCATAAAAAGACCCTTGAAGCACGAGAAACCCTTCCACGAAGAACACACTAGGATAGAAAAAACAACCCACTAAGATAACACGCTAGAAGATAAGACTCTAGAGAAAATACCTGGACATTGGAAGGACCATGTCAGAGCTGTATGAGGCTCCCACATCAAGATAATCAAAAAGCATTGGAGCCAACAAAAACCCCTTCAAACACCAGAAAGGGAGAAACCAGAAAGTCGCATGCCTCTAATAAGGAACTCAAAGTGCCATCTACGCAATCATTGCATGCCTTGAGCAAGGACCTCAAAGATCTGGTCCAAACCCCCTTCTGAGATGAGGAAGACAAAGGACACTGAAACCCACCAAAAAACTCAATATGAGCATACATCAAACCCTCAAAATCCAACAAAACCAAAGAAAAAGCCCCATACTGCTGAAGCAGTAGAACCAAGAAAAACCATCCATGCAAGAATGGTCGACTACAAAATATATGGTAGAAGATGAGGTCAACACCCAACCCTAGGGAGAGTGGCAAGAAAAAATATGGATCATCTAGATCTGTGCCCATCCAACCATGCAGAGCTAGGAAACAAAACCTCTGCCTACACAGAGGGCCTCAGTTGTTATAGAAAATTTTACCTCGCCCCATGCAACTTGCTTGGATGGCCTTTCCATTTCCCTATGTAGACTTGAAGTCCCCTTTTGTACCTTCTAGAGCCAAAAAATCATATTTTTCCACATATACATGCCCTACCAGTTAGACAACATGCATATACGTAGGTTACTCCACTACAACCCACGTGTGTCAGGTTTGGTGCTCAAAATTAAAAAATTGTGTCGGGTTTCCATGTCACGTCACTATATCCATTATCCTTGACCTTTCATATACTAGAAACGTTGCGAATCTACCCTTCAATTCCATTTGAATGCTATAAATTGAGCCATATCCAAGCTGTGGAAGAGAGAATTCAACTTTTGAGAGAAAAAATACTCTAGAGAAATTTCACTTCATATTGAGTCTGCATCCCTCTATCCTTAAAATTATGAACACATTGTTCATCCCCCAAGATCTTCCTTCTTTGATGGAGAACCTCATTGTCTCCTTTACATGATCTTACCTTTGGTGGAGGATTGAAGTGGTGGAGGCCCAGATGGAGGGACTTAGTTTCTTGGTTATGATGTGTGCCAGTACAGAAGTTTGTCACATATATACTTATGTTGATTATATTAATAGAAATACTATTTTCTCATCCAATTGATATCTTGCAAATATTTGAATTATTATTCCATGGGTGTATTTGTCATGAATGTTAATGGATTATGCTATTTTATATGCTAACATTATATACTATAACCATATGCTTGTGTATATTGGTTGTTGAGGACAAGTTGCAGGTATAAATCTTTGAGTTGCATGCTCAATGATGACCTTCATCGAACGTCCGAACAAGGTAGGCTCATGACCTTGTATTGTTATCATTTAATTTATATAGCATACTTGGGATTAGAGTTGATTTATATGTGTCATTTCATCTGTTGTTGTTTACCCCATGCCATAGAGAGATTTTCCTCGTAATAGAATTAGTGACCATACTGGGGATTGATCTTCTATTTTGGGGTTTGGAGTTTTTTTCTCCTTGACTTGCTCTCTGTTAGCCTAAGTTTCCTTGTCGCATGATTGCTTGACAACCTATTTTTTCTTTGCATCTGAGTTTCTTGGCTTAATCCTTTCCCTAGTAGTGTTTTACTACAAATATGTGTTTTTCCCTTGACATACATGTACATACATGAGTTGTCCTTTTATAGGGCACGTACATATGTGAGTTTTTCTCAAACAGCCACACACATCAACTTTTTAGGCTTACTGGATGAGTTTGGTGGTTGTTGGGTGAGTTTAGTTGGTTGTTGAGTCTTCTCGGGTCTCTTTCTTAACTTTTGAGTGCTTACAGAGTGGTAGTAAACCTTCTTATTGTTGAAATTTTGGGTGGTATTATTTCTTATCTTTTTCATCGATTCTCCTTGCATCGTGGTATGAGTGTTTGCTTCTTGGTATCATGCTTGGCTTGTCTCTTTCTTCTTGCAGTAGGGTCTGTATGTGGAGCTTATATTCAATCCTTGCATTTTATTTTCTTTATATCGAAAATACAAAAAAAAAATTGCTCATTTTGCATTATGGAATTTTCTCTTTTTTATTATCTAGTATTGATCTTGTCATATGTGGAAAGATTGCATCTTATTAAAATTGTAGAAATTTCATTGAAAGTTGCATTTGAAAACCTTACCATCTCTTGAGAATTTAAGATTAAGACTTAGCACTATGTTTATATTCATTTCTTTGATATGATGAGCCATAATATCATCAATTTCATGACCACACGTCTTGATTAAACAAATTCAATGAAAGTAACATTGATTAACTAAAATTGATTTGAAATGATTTTATTTTTCAAGGTACACAAACTAGATTAGGATATAGGGCCCTGGAATAGGATTTTGTGAGTAAACTTATCCAAGGCTATTAAACTAAACATATGTGTTTGAATAGGGAGTGGTGAAATCCATTGTGTAATTAGTGACGTCAAGAAGCTCCGCTCACACCAGAGTTCAGCACAAGGTTGAGCGAAGTTGTTTGAATATTTATCCCTCTAATACCTTCCTAGCGTCAGAGATATTTATGTGGTTTCATTTGTATATGAGGGTCTTTCTAGTACCTTTACCTCTATGAGAGGCAATGCTTTCAATATTTTGGGCTTTGTTACCCTGCTCATATGGTGGACTAGAGTTATGATTGTTCACCTATGCATCAGCTACATCATGGTGGCTCTAGTTGCTTGATATAGGTATCCACATAGGTTACTTGTAGGGTTTATTATGTAGGTACCATGAGTCAAATAAGGGTCGGACAACACACAGCCTTTATGGAGGATTACCTCTCCGAGGGGATCTAACCAACTATTTTGTTAAGCCCACAAGATCCCTTATAATTGATTCTAATACCTCCAATATTTTGAAGGGCGTCTCAGGCTCCTCTTGGGCGATTCATACCTTCTCTAGTGAGGGAGGCCCCTTTTCAACTACTATATCATGTTTGTGTGTACTTGGCCTTTTTTTTTATTTTTGTGTGATCTCTGATTATTACTTGGCCCCAAGATTTGGTTTATATCTCGAGTCTTGAGTCATCCTAGAGAAAGGCCAACCTCCTCGCAGGTCTCGTTGTTGCTGAATTTACCACCGCACTTTGAGGTCTCCCTATTGCCTTGTATTTCGAAGGATGTTTCTACATCTAGAGTAACATCTGAGGAAGAAGCTATTTTCAAATCCCAACAACTCAACCTCATATATGCTCAGTGTGGGATTTTGTATGAAATTCTTTCTGACGCGTCGTAGTCAAATTATGACCCTATAAAAAATACTCACCCTCATGCCAATGGCATCATAGGCTCCACAAATGCTAAGTCTACAGACTTGGTGAAAAACCAGTTGAAAGATTTATCTATAAGTCAGTCTGTAGCAGGACAAGCTTTGGCTTCATCCTCCACTCCCACTCAGTTGGTGGATGTGTATTCTATACAGTCGTCAACCAACCCAAATGGTAACCAGCAACCAGCAGGGAATAGAAAGAAAGGACGAGGTAATAATCGTAAGGGTGGGATAAATAATAACAAATCCAAGGACAACACTAACAATGATATATGAAATAATAATGTTGATGAGGGAAAGAAAGAGAAGCGGAAGTTGAATTTTCCTTGTAAAATTTGTAAAGATGATCACCTTACCCACCTATGCCCCAAAATAGAGGAATCCTTGAGACTCTTATCACAACCACCTATTGTGCTAACCAATTATTTTTCACATAATCAACACATGGATTTGGGGTCCTCCAATACCAAAAATGTGTCGAGTGGGAATCAAAACCCCTTGACACATGAAGGCTATCGTCTATGTGTTAATATGGTCAAGTCTCAGATAGATGTAGCCACTCAATCTTGTGATTACGGTTCTTCATATACTGTTACAGGTCCAGAGTCTCCCCCTCCTCCAGAAACACCCTTGCAAATCAAAAAGCCAAAGCCTCCTCCTTGTATTCTGAAAGGAGTACTAAAATGCTTTGCCCACAATATTAATGCGAGAGATGCCCAGAAATATTCGATTATCAAAGATCTGGGTCAAACCCCTTGTGTGATGTCGGATTTGGAGGTGCTCCATACATGTCCTTCACAAAGGAACACCTTATTATGTGCTTTACGATCTCTAGACCCATGTGGCTCGAAGGTTATTAAGTTTGAAATCACAGATTTTAAGCCTTGCTTTCCTTACCACATGGAATTTCAAATCCATGTGGAGTACATGAAATTTACCATCAAATGCACTGTAATTGATGAAGGTGTTGCAATGTGCATGATGTCCCTAACCTGTTGGAAATTCATTGGCTCTCTGAATCTATCCTAATGTAGGACTATGTTGACCACATTTGATGGTCATTCATTTCAACCCCATAGAATCCTTATCGCTTTTCAGGTCCAGTCAAGTGGAAAGACAGTGGAGGTTGATGTCGAGGTGGTTGATGCACCCCTTGACTATAATTTACTACTAGGAAATAATTGGACTCATTACATGACTGTGGTCATGTCGTTTGTTTTCCACACTTTGTGTTTTCCTTGTGAAGGGAAAAAAGTGATTATTGATCAATTGTCCTTTTCACGTGCTAGTCCCAATGCATCAGTTGGACCTTCAATCCCAGTGATCGAAAATTTTCAGCCGACAACAGAGGATGTTAGTGTCAGAATGTAATCCTCTCTCATGGGTAACCTTGATTTCATGGCACAAATTCATCACATTTATGTCATTTCGAGTGAGTCTTCGTCGTCGATGAGGTCCATTCCTTTCCATACTTTGTATTTCAACGACCCTTGAAACCTACCTTCCCCAACTATATCATGTGAAGGTCAGTCACACATTGGGATGGAAATGCCACTGTTAGCAACAGAGATTGTGTATCAGACTATTCTTAACACTACTATTGACCGAGATCCTTTATCCTCGTAGATAGATGAGGAGGGTCTCATTCTAGAACCCGTATGGGCCACCCAATCATCTTGTTTGCATGATTTCCTTGAAGATAATTTACCTTCAGATGAATCCATCTTAGAGGCCATGAATGGTCCTGATAGGCCTTGGGACGATATGTTTCATCACTCTTATTTCCTCCCAGAACTCGTTAGGATCAAACAAGATGACTTTAGATCTACCTTGAGTGAGATGGTCGGTCATGCTATGGTTCTGGTAGATACACATGGTGTTTATGCCAAAGGAAACATGGTGAATATTTCTCCTACCGTCGTGATCAACATCTCTCAAATTCCTGGAAAAATTGAAAATGTATATATAGGTGCATATTGTTCTCCTGAAGAAATTTAGATCTACATCGATCTCTTAAAACAATTTTGTGACGTATTCACTTGGTCATATGAAGAGATGCCAAGTATCGACCCCATCATTGTTGAACATGAAATCAAGACTTATCTAGATGTTATACATGTTCGACGGTGTCTTAAGTTTGTTAATCCTAGGAAGGCCCCTTCTATTAAAGCATCAGTAGAGAAGATACTTAATGACAGTTTCATATACCCATTTCCCTTGACCGAATGGGTGTCCAACCTCGTTCCCATGAATAAGAAACAAGGAACCATCCACGTATGTATGGATTTTCGAGACCTGAACAAGGCTTGTCCTAAGGACAACCTCCTGACTCCTTTCATCGACCAACTTCTCGATGAGTGTGCAGGAAGAAAATTTTGTTCTTTTATGGACGAATTTTCAGGATATAATCAAATTCAAATCAAACCCGAGGATCAACACAAGGCGAAATTTATTTTTCCTTGGGGTACTTTTGCATACCGTAAAATTCCTTTCAGCCTTAAAAATGTCGAAGAAACCATCCAATGCGCCATGATATTTTATTTTCACATTCTTAAACATATTATCAAAGCTTGCCTCGATGATCTCGCTACTCAATCTCGCAAGAGAGTAGATCACTGCACTCACCTTCGATTAGTATTTGAGAGATTATGTTATTATCGCATCTGTTTGAACCCTCACAAGTTCATATTCTACGTTAGGTTTGGTTGTCTCTTAGGATTTTTAGTCTCTGAGCATCATATCATGGTGGATCCTATGAAGGTTGAGGCAACACTTTGATTCCCTCCGCCGCACAACATTTGACAACTTCAGGTTTTACAGGGGAAGGATAACTTCTTACGTCGGTTCATAGTGAACTATGCCAATTTAACTAAGGGTTTAATGCACCTTTTGAAGAAGGATACTTCATTTATATAGGATGAGTGAGCCTAGGAATCCTTCGATGCTCTTAAGAAATCCTTGGTATCGGTGCCTCTATTGAAGCCTCTAGAATACAGTAGGGACTATTTTCTTTATATCGACATGTCTGAAGGGATGGTTGGTATGGTTCTAGTTTAAGAGGACAATGAGCTCCATGATCACATTGTCTACTATCTTAGTCGAAACTTAGTCATTCCTAAACTTAAATACTCTCACGTAAAGAAACTAGCCTTAGTCGTCGTACATGCAGTTCAAAGATTATGGCATTATATATTACTTTGCAAAACTATGTTAAGAAAAAAATATCAATATAGCATAGAAAAACCTCAGAAAAAGTACTCAACACCTTGAAAAAGAGATAATTTCAGATAATAAGCCTCTTCGAGGGGGAAACCTCCTTTTACCCCACTTAAATGTTCAAGTACAAGATGATTCAAAATGAAAATGTCTCCTTGGTATATATAGGAGACTAGGA
>JASDQU011177981.1:4274-26173 GCA_032191745.1 Picea mariana
CTGGATAACTTTGAGCAGAGGAGAATCCGTTTGTCCTATAGTTGTGCGAGAGGATGGTGAGGGAGGCACCTCCAAAAAGTCGAGGGAGGGGTCAGGATCCATATAATCTGGTGGGTTGAGGAGAAGATCTCTTTCTTCAGTGTGGTCAAGAGAGGGCTTACCCGGACAAGAGCGACGAAGGTGACTCGTTTCTTGACAGATGTTGCAGCGAAAGGAGATCCCGAGGTAGTCCAGGGGTTGATGAAGCTTTCGTCCTCTCCAAGAGATCTCCAAGGTTTCCGGCAAACCTGTAGATGTGTCCATCTCCACCAGGAATTTTCCCACTTTCCTCGAGGGGTTGTCCAAGAAACTAGTGTCAAGAGATATAAACTTCCCGAGAGTGTCTCCAATCGCTCTGAGGGCCTCTTTGTTCCAAAGGTGAAGGGGGAGGCACAGAAGTAAAACCCATAAATGTCTAAGCTGGAAGTGGTCTGTGTCTGGGTTAAAAGCCAGCCTCCAGCGCTTCAGCATGAGACTGCTGCCATCATAGACCCAAAATGATGAGAGTAGAAGAGAAGCATCTTCTGGAGTCCTGCAATGAAATCCGAGCAAGCCTCTCTTAAGATAGAGAGTTTCAGGAGCGTATCCTAAGAGTGGCACCCAGTGCGTGCTTATCCAGTCCTCCAGCTTTTGGGTGCAAAGGCTCTTGTAGGAGATTCGGCCCACCAGGGAGCAAGTGGACATTTTGCAAATATTTTCAAAACCTACTCCGTCCCCCAGCACAAGGCGGGAAATCTTTTTTTTGGCCTTCCAAACCTTATGACCTGGGGGAGCTCTTTGAAAAGTGGGAGTGGCTTTGTGATTGACTTGGACAGTGGGGTGAACAGGTAAGGAAGAGAGCGGAGTAGATGGTACTCCAGGTGTAGGTAAATCACTGATCGGGGCATCTGAAGTTGAAGTAAGAATCTCATTTGAAAGGGAGGTCTTGGCGGGAAAGGGCGGATTCCTGGCTGCAAGTGTTTCCACTTTATCAAATAAGCCTTCCTGTACCTAGATGATCTCATCGGATGGGTGCATCAGTTGGTTGGTCAGTGAATCCATAAGGAAAACTAAGTGGTCCACCTCCTTACCACTTGGGTGAGGGACAGAGCAATGCGGGCCAATGGGAAAGCTAAATTAGGGATGATTTTAGACCATTATAGAGCTAACATTTCAAGAGTATCTCTATAATTTGACTATTATAGAGCTAACATTGAAGTCTAAATTAGGGATGATTTTAAAGATATAAATTTATCATAAAATATAGAAATCTTGGCAAATCTTACTAGTTTTTAATATGCAAACTATAAATTGTTTGGAGAAAATTTTGTAAAAATATTCAAATTTATGAGGATTTTATATAGTTTCTATAAATTTTGGGCTACTTTTAAGTTAAAATAATTTTATTCTATAGAATTTGGTTGAAACATTTTTCAAAAGATAATAATTGAAGGTGGTTTGTTATTCATAATAATAATAATAATAATCTATTTTTAAGGTCACGACCAAGCCACACCAAATTGGTGTATGAGACCCCAAATGTATAATGCTTAAAAAATAATAGAATATAATATATAAATAATATAATGCATAATGGTGTATAAATAATATATTAGATAATAAATATAATATAAATAAAATAATGCATAATAATAAATACATAGTACAATTTTTTATATTTAGATGTGGTGATTGGTGAAATTCATTGATAATGTAATTAATTCTACACATTGAAAAACGTGAAGGGAGCAATAACACTTCAATTCTATCAACCAATTAAAAATGAGAAACACAAATATTTTTATCATATCCAAAAATATATATTTGTTTTCCTATGTTAAACATTACATTACATACACAAATTTATGATAAAAAGCAAATTAATGTCACATAAAAAGAAAACTCATTGCTATAGTCCCATGGCATGGACTAATAAAAAATATACTTCTAAAAAAATAGGGAAGAAAATAAATATATTCGATAAACCTTAGCTTAATGAATGAAAAGAATGAGACAAAGAGGAAAATGAAATATCTTAGTCAAATATTACTTGGTTTACATGGTTATGGTCATCGGGGATGCTCTCTACACTACTCTAAAGGTATATTGATATTGTGTCATACATTTAACTCTAATAACATATGGCATTGTAGATGATGTAGACACAATCTATAAAAAGAAAAATTGTAAATTGTTGCTACCTTAACCTTGCAAAACGATAATGTGTAATGGTGTGATTGATTTCAATCGACATGTCAAATTCTCTTTCTTGGAATTGTAATATTGTTTGCAAGCAAATAAATAACAAGTGAGCTTGAAATCCTTCGCTTCTACTTTAAATTGCCATAGCTGTATTTGGAAGCCTAGGTTTATTATTTCTTCAATATATATGTATAGTTTTATTCTCGTGGGATTTCATGTCAGAATTTTTGGGATATCACGTATTCATTGTTATAATCTACAATATTTGCAATTTTTCCATAGTTAACCAAATTTTTTGACGAAAATTTAATCAGTTTGACATTATATGTTTCTTCAAAATTACAAATAATTCATGAAACTGATTTTATGTAATTTTTAATTTTTTTTTTTAGGTAGAAAAATCTATCATAACTTAGTTGTGAATCCACGAGGTATTCACTTAGTGAGATTCCTGTGACATAGCGTTTGTGTTCGTGGGATATTACGAATATCCCTAATTTTATTAGATATTGATAAATACCTCACAAAATCATTTTTTTAACCTCCTCCCAATACATATTTTCGATAAACGAAACCCCTATTTTTACTAGATACTCATTTTTATACCCCTCAATACCTATAAAACCTGTGAGACCCCACATCCCCCCAATACCTACAATATCTTGATTTTATTTTTCACAATTTAAAAACCCCCTTTATAAATGAACTGATAAGATATTGGTCAACAAGGTGAAGCCCCCCGTGTGTCAATCAATAGTGAGGGAAATCATCATTGGTAGTTATTTGCGAATGTGGGCTTACACATTATTGTTATTCAAAGATTCCAGGTCGAATTTCGATCTGCAACTTCATCTCTCTACTCCATTAAACTTGTTAAACTATCGAGAGTCATTCAAACTCATATTTTTCCCACGTATTTGGGGATTTCTCTCTAAATTCTTTTTTTTCCCCCAAATCGGTCACAAACAAAATCTGCAACAACAAATATTACTAATTTTCTCTAATTTGAGCCCATACAAGCCCGATGTTTGAACTAGAAGCTCTGATACCATAATGTAACGTTCCCCAGCCCAACCAAGGGACATTACAGTGCCGAATAAACATAAAAACGAAATTTACAGCCAAATAAATTAATTATTTTACCGTTAGCCAATTTCTTGTAGCTTACAGCTATGAATTTAAAACATGTTTAGCTATTGTCTATAATCATAAAACAAATGCGTCTAAAGTATACCAAAATGACATGAATGCAACTTAATCATTTACACAACAACATATAAATCAATCTCAATTACATAGAGTGCATGCACAACAATAACAGATGTAAATATCATGACAACAAGATAAAACACTTATTTTTAAACAAGAGTTGTGCAAACATCTGCTTGGGACTGACGTTCCACCCAACTATAGATTGATTGTTTCAAATATCAACAACCATTTACCCTCGAGTTGAGGCTAGAGATCCACAAAAGATGGTGGTCTCTCACAATCCACTCACAACTCATAAAACTCACAACCCAACTGATATTATCCTACAACTATCTCGATTTTCCACCAACTCTCTTCTTCTTGACCTATCCAAACTAAGGAATGTACCCATTCATTGACCTTAGTCCCTTGGGCATCCCATTCATTTATCAGGATCTCTCTGGCATAGGTAACTGAGAATATATCAACTAGGAACTCAAGGGAGCTTGTTGCTAGGAAAACTGTCAACAAACCAACAACAAAAAAATGTTGATTTAGTGCAACTCACACCAGAGTTCACTCTTCAGGCTTGACAACCTAGCTCTTCAATTTCCAGCTCCAATTATACTCCAATACGCTCCAAATTTCTCTAGAATCCACCCTCCATGGTTTCACCAGCTTCCAGCTCTGTTTCTTTCTCTCCACTTGCTCCTCATGCACCAAAACTCAATGTGTAAAACTGTTGTCCCAACCCATACAATTTTCCTCCCTTTGGCTTGTCTTTTTCGACTCAGACTCTACCCCAAGTTGATTGTATTCAACCCCCATGTGTCCAATAACTTTGGGATGTGACCACTCACACCCACCCTCTTACATGTATTTAATGATTGACTTTGGGAACACTCAATAAAAAATGGGAAGGTTCATATACAAATAGCAAATTTTAAAAAAATTGGGTTCAATTAATATACATGAGTAATTCACCCCTTTGACCCCTCTTCCCCATTAACCTAAACAATACCCTCTTTTGTGGATTAATTCAGCCCCCATCTCTTGTCCATGTCCCCTTAGCAGCTGGCATCACATATTATTATTAAAACATTGAAATAAAATTCACATATTACATCGTTTTGGGCATAGTCACACATCATATCTACATTAACATCAATTAAATTGGGGATTATAGTGGGGATGTTACATTCCCAACCTAACCCACTTACTCCAGATACTTTATTGATGTATGAGGCCACCTTCCTTGAATAAGGTCCATTAAATAGTTGGTTAATAATCACTTATTGTAAAAATGGTCCTCTTTGTTAGAAAAACAGGATTGTAGAGCAATAAAATGTGGAAATAAAACACATAAGATACACAATACAGTAGAGACACAAACATACATGGTTCACCCAATGTGGGTTACATCCACTAGAGAAATTGGCACGTCCTTCCTTAATTATTATCCAGTAAACAAAGGGATACAACCTACAACATATCCACTGTAACTTCCTCTTCTTTCTCTCACAATCTCCTCTCCGAGGATACAATATCCACATTCATCTACAACCACAATACAATTCCCTCATACATAAAATAAGGTTGTCTTGTAGGGAAAAAAACCCTAACATAATTTCTACCATCAAATTAACTACAAAATTACAATATTTCAATCAGGTATCCTATAGTTTCTTTGACCTGCATAAGAATTATGAACATAATTAGGCTCCACAACTAACAATCTCCCACTTGGAGACTGATCACAACAACTCCACTGTTGTTGTACCTGTTGGACTATGATCCACCTTGTACTTGGAAAATTTCTCATCTTCGCCTTCATGCTTGAAGAACAACAAAAACTGAGCATGAACTCAGTTTATCCCTGGTTACTACCTTTGTTAGCATGTCTGCAGGGTTCTGGCTAGTAAGCATCTTTTCCAACTTTAATTTTCCATATTCCAAAATGGACCATATGAAATGGTACCTCAGATGTATATGCTTAGTTTGATAATGGAAGGCTAAGTTATTTGCAATATGAATGGCACTCTGGCTGTCACAGTACAACCTACTATTCTCATGTTGTTTTCCCAATTCCTCCACAAACCTCTGTAAGAAAATCATCTCTTTACTAGCCTCTGTAGCAACAACATACTTTGCTTCCATTGTTGAAAGTGAAACAACCCTTTATATTTTTGAAATCCAACTTACTGTTGTTCCACCTACAGTAAAACCATACTCTGTGGTGCTCTTTGTGCTATCTTTATCATATTTATCACCAGCCATATCTGAATAAAAATATCCTTGTAGAATAGTGTATGAACCTCCAAAACATAATGCATGAGTATTAGTACCTCTCAAATACATGAGAATCCACTTTACTTCCTCCCAATGTTCTTTACCTGGATCGTTCATATACCTACTCAGAACTCCCACTACATGTGCAATATCTGGTTTTGTGCACACCATCACATACATCAAACTACCAACTATTGATAAATAAGGGACCATGGACATGTATTCTATCTGCTCCTGTGTTTTGGGACACATTTACTTGGTTAATTTGAAATGAATGAACAAAGGTGTACTAACTGGTTTTGCAATCTTCATTGTAAACCTCTCTAACACATTCCCTATGTACTAACCCTGAGACAATGTCAATTTGCGATTTTTTTCGTCTCTTGTTATTCTCATACCAAGTGTTTTCTTTGCAGCACCTAAATCCTTCATCGCAAATGAATTAGCTAATTTATTCTTATGCAGATTTATATCCTGCATGTTAGACCCTGCAACAAGCATGTCATCTACATACAATAGTAAGATAAAATAACTTCCATTTTCTAGCCTCTTAAAATAAACATAGTGATCAGAATGACATCTACTATAACCTTGTTATGTCATAAACCTGACAAACTTCAAATACCACTTACTTGGAGATTGCTTTAGGCCATACAAGATCTTATTCAACCTGCATACCAAATTCTCTTTCCCTTTAATCTCATACCCCTGTGGTTGTTGCATATAAATCTCTTCATCCAAATCCCCATGGAGAAAATTCATTTTTACATCTAACTATTCAAGATGCAAATCTTCTACTGCCACAAGACTTAAAGTGGTCATAATCGAAGTCATTTTTACAACAGGAGAAAATATTTCATCAAAATCTATACCCTTCTCCTATGCAAACTCCTTTACAACAAGTCTGGCCTTGTATCGTTTTTTACCTCCATCTTCTTCCTTCAACCTATAAACCCATTTATTCTGCAATGCTCTTTTTCCTGTAGGAAACTGAAGCAAGTCCCAAGTCTGGTTATTTACCAAGGAATCTATTTCCTCTTTCATGCCTTGCTCCCACTTCTTTTTAGTGTCTACCTACATTGCCTCTTCGTAACTTTCTGGTTCACCAGAATCAATCAACAATAAATAATACAATGAAGGAGAGTATCATTCAGGGATCTACTTAACTCGATAGATCTTCTAACAACACTTGCAGGAGTTTGAGGTACCTGATGTTCCTGTTCTTGTACATGTTGATTTTCTGGTACCTTTGGAGTATCTTTTTCAGTTATCTCATCAAGCACTGTGTATTTTGGTTTTTCTTTTTCTTGTTCCTTTCCCTGCAACTGATCTTTGTACATGAACTTGTCATTGAATATGACATCTCTACTCCTAATGATTTTTTTTATTTTCATAATCCCATAAGAGATAACCAAAATTATTAAAAGCGTCTCTAATAAACGTACACTTCTTGGATTTTTCTTCAATCTTTGTTCTATTTTTTTTTATCAATATGGACAAATACTTCACAATCGAAAATATTCATAAATGAATAGTTTACCTTTTTACATGTATATGCCTCCTATGGAATGCCACCATCCAAAGAGCTTAAAGTTCCTCTGTTTATTAAGTAAACAAAAATATCTACAACATCTACCCAGAACTGTAAGGGCAACCCAACATGAAATCTCATACTCCTTGTGCGTTCCTTGATTGTCTTGTTCATCCTTTCTGACACACCATTCTCTTATGGTGTTCATGGAACTATTTTTTCTCTACGAATCCCATGGTATGAACAGTAATGATCAAACTCCTTGTTGCAGTATTTACCACCATTATATGATCTGAGACACTTCAACCTCTTTCATGTCTCATTCTCAACCAAAGCTTTCCATTTCTTAAAAGTATAAAAAAACATCATGTTTTTGTTGAATGCAATAAACCCAAGTTTTTCTAGTTGCATCATCAATAAAAGTAACATAATAATGAGAGTCGTCAAGATATGATACATGAGTTGGTCCCTGTACATTTGTTTGCACAAGCTCCAACTTTTCACTCTTCTTTTCTTTTCTGACTATGAGAAATATGAATCTCTTTTGTTTTCCATAAAAACAATGCTCACATAAATCCAAAACATAATGCATGAGTATGAGTACCTCTCAAATACATGAGAATCCACTTTACTTCCTCCCAATGATCTTTACCCGGATCGTTCATATACCTACTCAGAACTCCCACTGCATGTGCAATATCTAGTTTTGTGCACACCATCGCATACATCAAGCTACCAACTATTGATAAATAAGGGACCATGGACATGTATTCTATCTGCTCCTGTGTCTTGGGACACATTTACTTGGTTAATTTGAAATGAATGAACAAAGGTGTACTAACTGGTTTTGCATTCTTCATTCTAAACCTCTCTAACACATTCTCTATGTACTAACCCTGAGACAATGTCAATTTGCGATTTTTCCCGTCTCTTGTTATTCTCATACCAAGCGTTTTCTTTGCAGCACCTAAATCATTCATTGCAAATGAATTAGCTAATTTATTCTTATGCAGATTTATATCCTGCATGTTAGACCCTGCAACAAGCATGTCATCTACATACAATAGAAAGATAAAATAACTTCCATTTTCTAGCCTCTTAAAATAAACATAGTGATCAGAATGACATCTACTATAGCCTTGTTATGTCATAAACCTGTCAAACTTCAAATACCACTTACTTGGAGATTTCTTTAGGCCATACAAGATCTTATTCAACCTGCATACCAAATTCTCTTTCCCTTTAATCTCATACCCCTGTGGTTGTTTCATATAAATCTCTTCATCCAAATCCCCATGGAGAAAATTTATTTTTACATCTAACTATTCAAGATGTAAATCTTCTACTGCCACAAGACTTAAAGTGGTCATAATCAAAGTCATTTTTACAACAGGAGAAAATATTTCATCAAAATCTATACCTTTCTTCTATGCAAACTCCTTTACAACAAGTCTGGCCTTGTACCGTTTTTTACCTCCATCTTCTTCCCTCAACCTGTAAACCCATTTATTCTGCAATGCTCTTTTTCCTGCAGGAAACTGAAGCAAGTCCCAAGTCTGGTTATTTACCAAGGAATCTATTTCCTCTTTCATGCCTTGGTCCCACTTCTTTTTAGTACCTACATTGCCTCTTCGTAACTTTCTGGTTCACTAGAATCAATCAACAATAAATAATACAATGAACGAGAGTATCATTCAGGGGTCTACTTAACTCGATAGATCTTCTAACAACACTTGCAGGAGTTTGAGGTACCTGATGTTCCTGTTCTTGTACATGTTGATTTTCTGGTACCTTTGGAGTATCTTTTTCAGTTATCTCATCAAGCACTGTGTATTTTGGTTTTTCTTTTTCTTGTTCCTTTCCCTCCAACTGATCTTTGTACATCAACTTATCATTGAATATGACATCTCTACTCCTAATGATTTTTTTATTTTCATAATCCCATAAGCGATAACCAAAATTATTAAAAGCGTCTCTAATAAACGTACACTTCTTGGATTTTTCTTCAATCTTTGTTCTATTTTTTTTTATCAATATGGACAAATACTTCACAACCGAAAGTCTTCATAAATGAATAGTTTACCTTTTTACATGTATATGCCTCCTTTGGAATGCCACCATCCAAAGAGCTTAAAGTTCCTCTGTTTATTAAGTAAACAAAAATATCTACAACATCTACCCAGAACTGTAAGGGCAACCCAACATGAAATCTCATACTCCTTGCATGTTCCTTGATTGTCTTGTTCATCCTTTCTGACACACCATTATCTTATGGTGTTCATGGAACTATTTTTTCTCTACGAATCCCATGGTATGAACAGTAATGATCAAACTCCTTGTTGCAATATTTACTACCATTATATGATCTGAGACACTTCAACCTCTTTTATGTCTCATTCTCAACCAAAGCTTTCCATTTCTTAAAAGTATAAAAAAAAATCATGTTTTTGTCAAATGCAATAAACCCAAGTTTTTCTAGTTGCATCATCAATAAAAGTAACATAATAACGAGAGTCGTCAAGAGATGATACATGAGTTGGTCCCCGTACATCTGTTTGCACAAGCTCCAACTTTTCACTCTTCTTTTCTTTTCCGACTATGAGAAATATGAATCTCTTTTGTTTTCCATAAACACAATGCTCACCTAAATCCAAATCAACTTGTTTAAGATTTGGCAACAAACTCTTTTTGTGAAGTATCTGCATCCCCTTCTCACTCATGTGTCCAAGACTATGATGCCACAATGTTGTATCCACTCTTGTAGAAGCTAAAGAGATAGAAGAGTTGGCATTAACAATACATACATACAATGTACCTACCTTCTCTTTGTTTGCCATTACCAATGATCCTTTAGTGACCTTCCACACCTTATCTGTAAATATAGATATGCATCATTCACTTGTCAACATACCTTTTGAAATTAGAATTCTTCTTAGATCTTGTATATTTCTCACCTCTTTCAGTAACCATTGGTTTCCATTCTTTTGCTCTATTTTTACCTTACCCATTCCAACAATTTGACATGGTTCATCATCACCCAAATAAACTTGTCCAAACTCACCTTGAACATAATTTTGAAAATATTTCCTATGGGGTGTGACATGAAATGAATCCCATTAATCTACTACCCAAGACTCGGTAGTATTATCTAAAGAAATAATCAAAGCATCTTGTAACACATCACCTGTTACATTTGCTTCCTTATTTTTCTCATGTTGTCCATCTCTTTGTTTCTTTGGAGCTCTGCAGTCTTTCTTCAGATGCCCTTTCTTCCCGAAATTTCTACACCCTATCTTTCCCAGTCTGGATTTGGATCTGCCCTTCTTAGAATTCCCACGGTTCCCTAGATTCTTCCCTATTTCCTTTTCTCTTCCCACATTCTCCATGGTCAACGCATTACCTTATGTCTCCCGTGTGCTTTTTTGTTGCATTTCTTCGCTAAGGATAACACCGATAACACCATCAAATTTCAAATTGTTCGAATCCGAGACAGAGTTACTTACAATTATGACTAAGCCATTCCAACTTTTTGGCAATGAGCGCAAAATTATAAGAGCGCTAACCTCATCATCAAAGTTCACTTTTACAAAACTTAGTTGATTAGTAACTGTATTAAATTCATTTAGATGATCTATAATAGACCCACCTTCTGACATCTTCATATTAAATAATCGATTCATTAGAAATACCTTGTTGGAGGCTGATGGTTTTTCATATAGTCTAGTCAGTGCCTTCATCGGATCCTTCATTTTTTTTTCTTTCGAAATATTGAAAGCCACCGATGTTGCTAGGCACAACCATATCATTCCTAGTGCCTTCTGGTCAAGAATCTCCCATTCTTCATCCTTCATGGCCTTCGAATTCTTTTCTATTTTGCCCAATGGTAGGAATAGATCCTTCTGATATAAATAATCTTTCATTTGCATCTTCCATAGCTGGTAGTTTTGTCCATTAAATTTGTCGACCCTAAACTTTTCATCTTCTTCCATTGCTCCCACTCGAACTAGGAACCCTCTTTTCGTGTGAGTTGCCTTTGGCTTTGATACCAGTTGTTATAAAAATAGGAATGTAGTGCAATAAAATAAAACAAATGCAGAAATAAAACAAAAAGGATACACAATACAATAGAGACATATATATATGTGGTTCAACCAATGTGGGATATGCCCACCAGAGAAATTGTTAGGTCCTTCCTTTATTTTTATCCAACAAATGAAGGGATACAACCTACAACACATCTTTTATAACTTCCTCTTCTTTCTCTCACAGTCTCTTCTCTCATAATACAATATTCACATTCGTCCACAACTACAATACAATTCCCTCATACATAAAAGAGGGTTGTCTTTTAGTGAAAAAAACCCTAACATAACTTCTACCATTAGATCTGCGACCTTATAATGAACGGTTCAAATTGACTATGAAATTGCAATACTTGATATGTGCATCCTACAATTTCTTTGACCTGCATATGAATTATGAAGATAATCAGGCTCCACAACTAACATTCTTTATTAATAATACCTAAATTAGTTAGTATGCCCTAATTATAAGTGGACCCACGGGTAGTTAAGATTCTCTTTTGATAGCTATATATTGAGTAGAAGGTTATGCAATGTTTTGTCAAGAATATTTATTGTATTTTGAGCTTTGATATAGGAGGTTGCTCCATTGAAGAGGCAAGTAAACATTGCTCTCTATTTTTTATTATCAATAGATATTTCTTAGGGTTTATTTATTTTATTTGGTGTTCTTTGGTTTTGCACTACATTTTATGTGATTTCTCTAATTTTGGGGTTAAGTACATTGCAACAATGTTGGTATTAGTCATTGCGGTATCTCAAGTGGTTCTCAACATAGAGTAGCATATTTTGAGAATTAGAGACCATAAGATTGCAACCATTCTAAAGAATAGAGGATATTGACAATATTGTAACAACTTGGAGTTCATGCACAACATTGCAACTCTAAAAGCAGCTCAACGATTTACTTATCTGAAACTCTAAAAGAATGTAAAAAATCCATCCTTTGCTCAAGTTTTCCAATATGGGTTCTCTAAGGCTACACCGAAAACAAAATCCTCGTAAGCCCTTAAAGATAGAGGCCTCCGCATAATACTGAGAACATAAATCAAATTTCGAATTCCACAAAGGATATGTGTTGGTGAAGTGAGTGGGCTATAAATTCCTCGTTTACACATCAGTTACTCACATGACATATGACCAAAATGGAACTAGTAAAGTAGGACATGGCAGTTTCAACGGTAGTCGTCAACAATTGAGCCAATGCATATTCACTAAAGTCAAATGCAAAGAGTTCTTAGGTAAATACATATGTTTTTCCATATCCTTGGATTTTGGCTTCCTTTTAGTTGTTTAGTGATGCAATTTGGATGTTGGACATATGGGGTTTGTAATTTTTTTCTTAGTAGTCATATGTGTTTCCCACTAATTCATTCATTGAGTATGGGGGTCTAGTTAGGTCACTCGGCCTTCTTTTGAAAGATTCCCACCAAGCTAATGGGGTGGGTTTGGATTTAACATGAAAATATTGCATGAGGAACTACATGTTAGTGTTTAATGATTAAAGAATTCAATTATAAAGCTCAGAGCCTAGATGTATGAAGACTCTTATAGTTCAAAGAGATATTGAAACTCACTAATGTAGGATGGAATCATACCATTTAAAGATTTTTTGTCCAACCTCTTGTATACAAAAAGAAGAAACAAAGTTAGACCAATTGTGTTTTACATATGAATAGTTTTACTTGGTATTTAAAGCAACACATAACCCAAACAATTCATAGCATAGTTTAATAGAAAACTTAATTCTCCCAAGGTCTCTGAGGCTTGTGCAAATCATATAGTAAATGTGATCTCTCCATAAAATTCATTGCTATCAAACACTCTACATATAAACAACAATACTCCAAAATTCATTGATCACTAACCCATATTCACCTTTCAAAGATTAGAAAAATAAAGATATGTTTTTACTTACACATCTAAAGCTTCATATTAGAACTAAAAGGATTAGATGGAATGGACCATCTAAGTTTGTTCATGCACATGCTTCTTTTGTTCTCTTGTCTAGCATACTAACTATGCTTCATTGATTTATTCTTGCACTCATATAACAATAGGGTCATTCTAGAAACATAATAACTTAGAGGTTGAATGAATAAATAACAATAGGGCCATTCTAGAAACATAATAACTTAGAGGTTGAATGAATAAATAGGGCAAGTGTTACCAGTGGCATGATCATAGATTCAACAATGGAGAATGGTAGCCAAATCCACAAAGCATCTCACCACCTTGTCGTTACATGCCTTTTAGCGACCATTCTAGAAACATAATAGCTTAGAGGTTGAATGAATAAATAGGGCAAGTGTTTCCATTGACATGATCATAGATTCAACAATTGAGAATGGTAGCCAAATCACAAAGCATCTAACCAGCTTGTCGTTACATGCCTTTTAACTCAAGCTTGTTGTAGCTCTTACAACACATACATTTACAATTTCTATATATCAAAACAATTCATGAATGGTCACTGATAGTGAATTTAATTATTGGACACATTGGGGAAGTATCGCAATTTTCTTGATAACAACACTTAAAAAGATAACAACACTAGGAAATGGATTTAATGGAGAAGTGTCGTAATTTTCTTGATAACATATACTTAAAAAGATAACTGGAAATGGATTTAATGTAGACGATAGTATCAACTATATTGCATCCACATTGGAAATAAAAACGTTAAACTTAACATCCAATAATATGCAAACCTTCACTTGCTAGCAAGGGCTAATAAAAGTGATTGAATTCTATAATATTAATCCTTTGTGATTGAATCCACCCTTCTTTGAAACTTTTACTCAATGAACACATCAAAATATCAAGTGAACTTGAGTAGAATTGAACGGGAACATAGAAGCAACATAGAACATAATTAAATATGATAAGGGAGGTTTTATGACTATTTTAATTAACAATTGAATATAAAAAAAAATTATATTAACATAAAAAATGGATTAAGAAAACATTTTTAAAAGCAATATTACATTTACAAATAGTCAATTTCATTCTACTAATTAACTTTTTTTATCAACATATTTTGTATTCATTGCATTGAAAAAAAATATTTTAAATATTAAATTTAAAATCACATAAATATTATGAATTAATTAAATTTTTAAATGTGAAGTTTAATTTGTAATTCTAACTTCAAGTTTAAGGGTTTTAAAAGAGAGTTATTATTATAATAAATATATATATAAGAGGTGTAGGTTAAACTTTCTATTTTTGGGGGATTTTTGTAAGAATCCTGTAATTTGGATACAATCATTTACTGTTATTTAAATCGCATTTTTGAATGTATAAATGGATTCAACTTGCTGAAAATTGAAATACTCGAATTATACAAACTTAGTCACTCAAATCTGCAGATCCAACCATTCATCACAGGATTTTAGACAAAATCAAACGAAAAAAATTACCAGAAAATATCCAAAAAATAGAACATTTAGACTACTGCTATATATAAGATTAGATATAGATAATAATGCACTGTCAACTCTGATGACACTTCTCTCAAAAATTTAAGCATGATCGTTGAAATTGAATGAAAAAATAATTGTGAAAAATAATCATTCTATCTGCAGTACTATATAAAAGCAGATGTCTATGTTTCCCTTCAACCAAAAAGATTGGCAATATCCAGCCTGCTAAGCAGCAGCATGGGTAGGTGGATTAAAAACCAGCGGATCTAAATTGCTAAAAATACCTGCAATATCCAACTTGCTATGCCACAGAGACAAGTGGATTAAAAACACTCCACAAACTACAGGCATCAGTGAATGCTGCTTAGCAAGCTGGATATTGGCGGCCGAAAGACTCGGACTATCGGGTGTCGTGCTTTTGAACTCCAACACCCAAGTTGGGTTAGATGGCTGTCAGTCCAAATTCTGTACTCCTCCCTCACCTTACTCTCTAATTCTCCTTCATGTAAAAATGTCGGAGTTGTACTATCATTACACTCACATCATCTTGAGATTTTCTGGTTACTGCTACCTCTACAAGCTTTTTACAAGCAGCGATAGGGCCTCCTCCAAATGGTGTCAAATTAGGTTGCTTCTGGACACAGAAAGGCCTCGCGATATCGACTGCTTCTTGATTACTAACTTTATCCCACAACCCATCTGATGCCAGAATTAAAAACTCGCAGTCAGATGTTATTTCAATTTTTCTGCTGTCTGGTTCAGCTGTTATCCATTCTTTCATGTGCAAATCGCCTATTGCCCTAGATACTGCTAAAGATCCCTGAACTCGCCAAACTCCGTGGCGGAGATCCACAATTCCACCCAAATTCTCTATCCGTTGTCTCTCGTCCTCCCTTCCAGCTCGATGATCACATGTAAGGGCTTCAGCAGCACCATGTCTGCTAATAACTGCTCGACAATCCCCAGCATTGGAAACCACTAAGTTACCATTTATAATCAGAGCAGTTACACAAGCAGTACCGCTGCCAACCTCCTGCTTCAAAAACTCTGCATCTGTTGTTAAGTACCCAGCTCTAACAGCCTGCTCAAGAATATCCTCTGTTTCGTCTTCCATCCCGAGCATAGCGTCCAGAATATTCTGCCCAATATTTTCGGCAGCGAAGGCTGCAGCTTTCCTACCGCTATGACCATCAAAGACGCCAAAGAAGGCCCGTTTGGAATGACCAAGAACATTGACAATGGCCTTGTGGGTATCCTCCATGAACTCTCGCCTACCCTTTTTGCAGGAAACCGCATAATGAAAACCCTCCACATTSACCTCCATCGGCTGYTCCACGGCCACACACGGCGCATTCAGGTCCGGCGACTGGAGCGGAACATCGAGCCTCTGCGGGCGTTTCCTCTTGAACAGAGGTGAAGAGCACTTGCCGTCAAAGGAGGATCGGCAGGAGCCAAAGACCGAGGAAGAATTCCCTGCTACAATGCAAGCCATGTTCACAATCTGCTGCCGTTGTTTCAATCGAATAGTGTCTTGCTCGGAGCCTGTTAGACGTTGTGGATTGCTATGCGGTATCCGCTGAGCATTTATATTGCCTTCAATACTTTAGTCAGATTTAGGAAACTTGCACCGTCAAACACCTCTGTACGCGAATACCACCGTCGATTATTATCTGCAATACCACCTGGCACCGACTATGAACCGGAAGACGCTGAAATGGTCTAAAATCTAAAATTATAGAGATACTCCTGACCACGTTTCTCTGGTCAAAGTCCCCGGTTGTCACTAAGGAAACTCGCAAAAGGTTAAATTAGCATAGCAGCGAAATAGCGGCTGGTTAATGTTGAAAGATTGATAAGATGAAACGAATCCTTAAAAGAATATATTAAATTTTATTGTTGATTAACAAATAAATGGTTGTGTTTCATTACGCCGAAAGTAAGTTATAATAGCTAGGAAGTTAATGATTGAAATCACAACCATTTATTTTATATGACTACTAAGACTGCACAGGTAGTTAGAAAATCAAACGCACAGTTAGCTAGAAAATCAAACGCACAGGTAGTTAGAAAATCAAACGCTTGGACAGTTGAGAAAATCTAAATGGTAATATGAAAGGTTAATCATTTAAACGTGGCAATCATATAGTGCTGCAGTAATTTTTTAATATGATTAGGTAAATGTTAAAAAGTAAACAGGTTAACGGATGCATTCAGAAATACAAGGAAGTTATGAAAAATAAATCACATTCATTGATTTGGGAGGACGACTAAGAATATGCCAGCATCTTCAATTGTTAACCATCAGATTGAAATTTTAGATTAAAAGGGGCGTAAATATTCCAGCCATATTTAACCTTGTCCATAAAAAACCTATTAAACACTAAACTCTTATTAAATCTGCCCATTATCAATAGATGTACGCCTTTCAAAGTAATTACTTATTATAAAGTTGATTAAAATTAATATTATTGATATTAACAGAAAATAAATTAATATTGTCGATATTAACAGAAAATAAATTTGCAATATGAGATCTATCTTCGGATGGGACTTTACGGTCCATTGGCGTGGTAAAGGAGTCAATGATAGCGATCAATAGCGACCCCGTGACATAAATGTCACGCGGGATGGTGTATGCATTATTGCATCTGAATTGTTTCATTCAACGACGTATACACCACTCTATACGGCGGTTAATGCTTTGTCACGATATGGTTCAGATATAACGACATATATACTATCTCAATTAGAGGTTGAAGATTATTGGATCGAATGATGTCAATAATTCATAAAAGTCTATGCAACTTCACATTCGACATAAGTATTATATGTAATATTGAAGTCTAAATTAGGAATGATTTTGAGGATTTAAATTTATCATAAAATATAGAAATTTTGGTAAATTTTACTAGTTTTTAATATGCAAACTATAAATTGTTTAAAGAAAATTTTGTAAAAATATTCAAATTTATGAGGATTTTATATAGTTTTTATAAATTTTGGGCTATTTTTAACTTAAAATAATTTTATTATATAGAATTTGGTTGAAACAATTTTAAAAAAAATGGAAATTGACAATTTTTTTTTGGAGAAAAAGTATGAAAAATTAACCCATCAGTGAAATTTAACCCTTAAAACTTTCCCTAGTCCTTAAAACTTTCCCTAATCCAAAAAAAACAATTCAAATGGAATTCTTGCAATCCCTTACAAACAAGTAAAATCAACTAATCCTTAATCCCTCTATTCTAACAATAATTCTACTTCTCATAATAAAGGAGCTTGCGTATATTAAATGATCTTATTATTAGTTTAAAACCAATACAAATCATTATTATAGAAATGATTAAAGTAGGCAATTATAAAAACCAAACCATCAATTTATATTGTATGATATTTAATTCCTTGTCATGCTAGAAAAACCTTAATAACATATCTTGGTCCCAATATCGTCCCTCTTAATTCTTCATGTGAATAAATCGTTTTGTTATAATTTCAACATAGAATCAAAGTCTTATTCATTTATTCATGTAAATAAATCAGAATCAAAGTCTTATTCATTTCTTCATGTAAATAAATCATTTTGTTATGATTTCAACATAGAATCAAAGTTTGACATGATTAAATGCTATAGTCTTCTTTTTCATGACAAAACATAAATTATAGACCCATGATTTTTAAGGACTTTTCTAATCTCCACTATGGAGATCTTGCCATGATTATTGTAACTAGCTAGTTTGAAGCACATGTGCTTGCTAAATCCTTGTAACCCCTACATACACACATATATTGTTGACACATTCTTCTCTAATTTTATTATCATCTTTACAAACATAAAGAATTGACATTACTTAGAACAAGGGTTGTATGGCAACACAGTCCCTACCGAGTTAGTTGGGAAATACATGTTGAAGAATAAAACTTAATATAACTAAATGCACAAGTAATGAATATTTTTTGTCAAAAGATAATAATTGAAGGTGGTTTGTTATTCATAATAATAATAATAATAATAATAATCTATTTTTAAGGTTACAACCAAGCCACACCAAATTGGTGTATGAGACCCCAAATGTATAATGAATAAAAAATAATAAAATATAATATATAAATAAGATAATGCATAATGGTGTATAAATAATATATTAGATAATAAATATAATATAAATATAATAATGCATAATAATAAAGGTATATTGATATTGTGTCATACATTTAACTCTAATAACATATGGCATTGTAGATGATGTAGACACAATCTATAAAAAGAAAAATTGCAAATTGTTGCTACCTTAACCTTGCAAAACGATAATGTGTAATGGTGTGATTGATTTCAATCGAGATGTCAAATTCTCTTTCTTGGAATTGTAATATTGTTTGCAAGCAAATAAATAACAAGTGAGCTTGAAATCCTTCGCTTCTACTTTAAATTTCCATAGAAGCCTAGGTTTATTATTTCTTCAATATATATGTATAGTTTTATTCTCGTGGGATTTCATGTCAGAATTTTTGGGATATCACGTATTCATTGTTATAATCTACAATATTTGCAATTTTTCCATATTTAATCAAAGTTTTTTTACGAAAATTGAATCAGTTTGACATTATATGTTTTTTCAAAATTACAAATAATTCATGAAATTGATTTTATGTAATTTTTAAATTTTTTTTAGGTAGAAAAATCTATTATAACTTAGTTGTGAATCCACAAGGTCTTCACTTAGTGAGTTTCTTGTGACATAGCGCTTGTGTTTGTGGGATACTACGAATATATTTAATTTATTAGATATTGATAAATATCTCACAAAATCATTTTTTTAACCTCCTCCCAATACATATTTTCAATAAACGAAACCCCTATTTTTACCAGATACCCATTTTTATACCCCTCAATACCTATAAAACCTGTGAGACCCCACATCCCCCCAATACCTACAATATATTGACTTTATTTTTCACAATTTAAAAACCCCCTTTATAAATGAACTGATAAGATATTGGTCAACAAGGTGAAGCCCTCCGTGTGTCAATCAATAGTGAGGAAAATCATCATTGGTAGTTATTTGCGAATGTGGGCTTACACATTATTGTTATTCAAAGAAAACCACACCACCTAAAATAGCTTGTGCGTGGTTTATAAGGCAGCAAAATTCCACTCTTACCAGATTACTTCTTGGTCATGGGCCATTAACCTATATCCTTACATTAAAGGACGAGGTTTTAGCCAATTAAAAACAATGCTAAATCTTAATATAGCACCAAAATATAATTTCATTTTAGATAGTATCTAGAAAAAAATCAATATCCTTTATGATCATTGTTAAAGTTACCTCCAACTACATCATATACATTCTTTCATATAATCTTTTTACTTTCTTTATGTTCAACTAATCTAGCTAACTATTATATTTATTTAAATGACTTAAAAAAACATATATAACCCTTTATATTTACTTAAACTCTCAACCTAAATAATATAATAATATATGTGTCATTTATTTAAGTAATAAAAATGTAAAGCACGATACTTCAAATAAAATGAAATTTAAAATTATATAAAATTATGACGAAAAATATAACATCTAAAAGAAATATGCACGACTGCTTCAAAAATTTGAGTGATTTTTTATTACAAGATGTATTTTTGTCAAGTATTAAAAAAATAGAATTCTTATAATAATAATAATAATAATAATAATAATAATAATTTATTTTTAAGGTCATGGTCAAGCCAACACACTAAATTGGTGTATGAGATCCTCTTGTTTGTGGGACAAGGGACGCCTCTTTGCCTAGTGATTTGATTGGTAAAGTCTACGAAGGTATACATACCCTACCTATTAATGGATAAATTCGTGAGTGCGGACACAGACCAATCTCCCTAGATCCACCTGAATCTAGAACAAAACGAGACAGAATACTACTCTTTCCCTAGATCTAGACTATTGAATGAACTAAGAGAAATGGATAGTGGACATACTTTATGAACTCTCTCCTTAAATATCTGTTGTTCCTCGCTCCGCTTCGATGCTCTTGTGCCGTCCAATCACAACAGTGCAAACCAATCGAAGTACAAGCAAATTAATATATTCAATACCTAGTCTATACATGTGATCAAGGAATCATGTACTAAGATGACATCATCATTATGGGAAAGGGACATATTCATGTATTGAGTTAACTAAAAGAGAAATATACAACCTGAGCCTTGATGTCGTAGATCTCCTTTCAATGGCTTCTGGTTCTGACACACACACTTGCTCATGCATGAAGAAAATCAACTACTCATGATGACTTTGCTGTTGTCTCTATCTGCTGCAGCATCAATTCTCCATGAACCAATTCTCCAATAGATCTCTCTGACTTGCCAACTTCTTGTTAACTTTCTTATTAACCTTCTTGTTAACCCTTTCCATGAGTATTCTCATCAATTTATAAGACAGAATAGGTTAGTTGTTAGGATAAGAATGATCCCAATAAATCTGGAATGCCAGCTTCTGAACAACCATTCGAATAGCAACTCATCTTTCTAGAAGATTCTCTTCTAGAAGGCTCGATAACTTATCCTTTTTCCTTCTTTAGAAACATGTTCGCACCCTGACCTTAAGTACAGTGCGAGAAGTTCGTAGTCAAGCTGAATGCAGCCTGCGGGAATGAAGGATTCTCGCAGGAGAGTATATATGCAGCATGCGAACTATCTTTAAAACATGTTTTTCTGGAACCTGACAAGTGTAACCTTTCTCATGAAAATGTTCTTAGTAAAGAGTTTGATTTTCTATTATCATGACACTATCATGACATCATCTCGATGACCAAAAATGTGGATAACAGAATGCCCCCCAAAGTCTAAGAGTGGAACCATTGACAGTCGATAGACTTTGTAAGCTGCATGTGTGTGTCAAGAACCAAGAGCACATCTAATCAGAGTCCTGCAAACAACCAAGCATCAACAGAGTATCATGAATAGCAATTCCGAGGTAGGCATTCCCATACTTAGATCATAGATTGATGACAAAAGGCATGGCCACCAATCATACACTGTGGATCCATGTAGTCATAATATAGCACAGCCATCGGAATACACTGTGGATCTGTGCAACACATGTGTAATCAAGACGACATAGCCACGGACCATACACAGTGGATCTATGTGTTGCAAAATAT
>JASDQU011177982.1:0-11372 GCA_032191745.1 Picea mariana
ACTCATCAGATCAAGGGATATGGAGACATTCCTGTGACATTGCCGAATGGCACTGTTCGTCACATTCGCAATGTGGTGTATGTGCCAGGAATAAAGAAAAAATTGATCTTTGTGTCCACCATTACAGATCAGAACTTGAAGGTTGAATTCTTCAAGAATTATTGCATAGTAAAGGATCTGTTGGACCACTTCCGAACTGTTGCAAAGGGTGTCAGAGTAGGAGGTCTATACAAACTTGATGTTACCAACAAAGCACATCATGCACTGACTTCTACCACTATGCCAACAGAGATTCTTTGGCATCAAAGGTATGGACACATCAATCATCTTGATTTATTTTTATTACAGAAAAAGAATATGGTTGAAGGACTTCCAATGTTAAAGAATGAGAAAGTTGCTTTTGATGGATGTGCATTAGGAAAGATGCACAGAGATGAATTCCCCTCTAATCCTAATAAGAAAAAGAGGGATGTGTTAGATCTTGTGCATACTGATGTTTGTGGGCCTATGCGGACTAGGTCTTTAGGAGGTGCATTTTACTTTCTGTTATTTATTGATGGGCTTTGTGGGCTTGTGTTGGGGCTTCACATCCACAAAGAAATCCAAATTTGATGTTGACTTGTGGAGCGGCTTCTATGTTGACCCATAGGACTTGTATATAAAGGAGAGAGGTCATTATGACATTTTCTCATTGTGGAAGTATGGAGTTAGCATAAGTGAGTATACATGTGTGTTGTCACAAACCCAACCCCCTAACTACCCTTTTAAGGGATGGGGTATAAATTTTTCGCTTTCCTACAACTTCCTGAAATCCTCAGATGAGGATGCCATCACCTTGTGCTCACCGAGAGATTTCCAACGACTATGACCTTGTCCAAAATCAAGTTCTAGTTCAAGAGTTATGACGTTCCAAAGTATTCAGGACGTTTTTGGCCAATGGCCATTCCCTTCACCACGTGGCATCATCTCTTTCGTACTGTTCGACCTAACACTTTTGTGGACCAGGTCATTGTGCTCTAGCAATGATGTGGCCCTTCAAGGAGTGGTTACAGGGAATATTCCCTGAGCCTTCACGAATATCGGGCCTTCGTCCCTTTTCCATTCCTGTACATGTTTGAAAACATCCCTGGAGACTCGAAGTCCCAGAGTCCCTTTCCTCACTGAGATCCATGGTGGAGTTATGTCCACCCTTAAATATATGATGGCTGATATTTATCTACACTTAACACATGGTTTAGACTTGACAAAGCGTGGGGGTCCCACACATAACTTGTGACCAATCTCATGATGCCACGTGGAATTATCTAAGCATGCCACATCATCCTGGTGTACATGGGCCCGTCCAACTGGAAATGGACACTTCAACAATGAAACCTTGACACTTCAGCGTTTAACACATCCTCCTACATCCTCAAATCTCTTGAAGTCTCAGAGTCCCGGAGTTCCAAATTTCTAGAACTTCGCTACGTACTTTGGCCTTTGGTGCTTAGGCATTTGGCCTGTGCACCAACATGTCAACTCTCTCAGAGCTCCGAAGTCTCAAAGTTTTGAAGTTCTGGACTCCCGAAGTAAGACTTTTCTGAAGTACTTACCTTATCCTTCCACTAGTTGATCGAACAGTTGGGAAGGGTCCCCAAGGGATCCTTAGATCAACAACTCACGTTTCTCCCGAATACTCTCCCTCAATCAGATAGTTGGCGGGATTTCTCCATTTCAGGACTTCGTGACTTCATGCCCCTTACAATTCCTAACCCTTTAATTCCCCAAAGGATTACCTGCCAAAAGGGTCATGAAGTGGGGATGACTGCTTACTGTCAGTTAGTAATACCACTTACCCTTCCTTCCACTACACTCGATCTGACTGTCGAGAAAGGTCTTGAAGGATCCTTAGATCAATTACTTGCATTATTTCATGACTTCGGAGTTCTAGGATTCCGACCTTTCAAACTCTTTCACGCTCAGAGTGGGTCAATGTCAAATTTACTGTAGCTTATATCCAACGGTCAGGAAGGATCCCAAAGATCCTTAGATCTACGACTCATGTTACTTTGTGAGTGAAGAGTTGGTTATGGTTTAACGGTAAAGTATATTCCAGAACAATGGATAGGAAACCACCAATTGTCGGTCAATTGTCAAGTCATCATTTCAACCGATTGCCTTCAATGATATTTGGAGTGTTGTGAAGTTCTAACATCCTGGAGCTCTGGACCTTCGAAGTCCCAAAGCTTAGAAAGCTTAGCTCCCTTTGAGTGCAGCACTAGGTTCTAGGGTCCTGGTCATATGGGGTTTTGACAAGCCCCAGAGGGATACACTCTTAAATCTTACACAAGGTTTGGTTGAGTCTGTGGACTTGAACCTACGGTTACTTGGAAGAATGGTTTGAAGGAAGTGTCTTTCACTTTAGGATCCTAATCTTGTAACAAGGTAACAGTAATTTTAAGGGATTAACAGGTTTGAATTTATCCCATAGAGTCTATCCCGACTCTATATTTGCATATTTGGTCCCTGGATAGTCCCTTGAAAAACCTTCCAACCAATATAGAAGGAAAATCCCTATGCTCCCAAATTCACTTAAAACCCATTACTAATAATTCTCCTTCTCTAAACAGAGGTAGGCAGAAAACCATCTACAGGATTTGATATTCAAGCTTTACTTCAAATTTCCTCGGGCCGCTAGGTCATCGGAGTCACAAATTCTACCATTAATCATGCAATGCACATCACTAACATAGTCATAGACAACCAATCATGCATTTCAATTCAATTACACAGAATATGTGAAACAACTTATCTATATTGAAAGTTAGAGCTACCAAACTGACTGTGGGTGTTCGCCTTTCCACCCAACCATAGGCTCAGAGGCATTCACTCTTGCACTCTGGCCACCCCCATGCCAAGACATGATACCACCAGGGAGTTCTCACTTCTTTTTTAATAATCTATGTTCTAGATCAAAACTCTTCCACGAGCTCTATGGTCTTTTCCAAGCCCCCTTCTGGGAATGGAAATCTTCGCACCTCCCGAACTCTCTTAGGTTTTCTCTCTCTCTCCCTTTTGTATTCTCTTGCACACCTCCCCCCCCAAGAAGGTTATGGACCTGTCCTATTCCTTCTGTCAAAAGGAACTCAGGTCAATCTAGGCCTGCAGGAAGACTACACTCCGTGGTACTTTGGGATTACAACTTTATGTCTTCTCAGCCAGGCCCTTCATGCTTCCATTCATTGGGGTAGTTGATCGTTCAACCACTAGTTCATTGTCTCATTAACTAATTTTTCCTTGGGGATCAGATGAGGCTTATTATTCCAGATTAAATATTTTAGCAAAGAATATTGGGCCATCTTGGCATGATGAACCCTCTCTACAGGTTTCCTCACTATTTCCTCTAGTGGTATCATGGCTAGTACTTCAAGGCTTTACCCCCACAATCAGTTGTTGGCAATCTAAAAAATAATACATTTACATTGTTCACATGCCATGGCATGATAATCATAAGTAATGATTATTTACAAGCTAGGGGAAACATGGGTGTTAGATGTGCTAGGAGTCTTGATGATCCCAGTAAAGGAAAATTCTGCAATGGTGGCAAATTTGGCCTAGGAAAGAGAAGTGAAGAAGGTTGCACGTGTGGACCGAATTTTTCATACATATACGCGGTTTTAAATGGGACAAAGCGTGTATATAAGTGGGTTGCAAGAGGGTGAATCGTGTATGTACACAGTTTGACAGTAAGGTGAATCACATATAATCTTTTGGGCAGGAACAGGTCCACACATGCTGACAAGAGTTGTCAGTAGGCTATACAGGGGATCTGTAGTAGATTTGTGGGTAGAGGATATTTCCAGGGATATTATTGAGGTTTGATTTTCTGATTTGTATTGTTATTGGAGGACAAGGTTGTCTTTAGATTTTGGTGATTATTTGTGTCAGCTAGAGGGTTGGTTTTTCCCTCAGGATTTCTTAGTTTGATAAACGATTACAGAAAAAAAAATATTGTGTCTCATGTGTATTGATGATTCATCTATTATCTTGATTGTTTCCGCTGCATATAATTTCAGTCAATAGTTTTTAGTGCAAAATTGTTCAGTGATAACATCTAGGGTTTTATTGTTAGATCACTAGGAAGCAATTTTTCAGATCTGGAAATTAGTCACATAGAGTTGCATGTGAAAATTGACATGGTATCAAAGCTTCGGATTTGAAGAGAAGGGGATCATCTTGAGATGCATTTTTGGATACAACACTAGAGAAGTGTTTTTCTTGTTCTTGTTCCAAGAAAGTCATCATGGTGAACACATTGAAGCTTGAGGATGGGTTGGAAGGGGCAACCAACTTCCCAACTTGGAAGGAAAGGGTTCTCCTTCTGTTGGAAGAGAATGACCTCAAGGAGTATGCTAAGAGTGTGGTTGTGGCTCCTACCAATCTAAAGGAATTGAAAGCTTACAAGAAGAAAGAAGTGAAGGCCAAGATGGTGTTGCTAGAATCCATGAAGGATCATTTGATTCCTCACATGGTTGAGAAGACATTTTCCAAGGATGTGTATGATGCTCTGGTAGTTCTATACCAAAATGGGAATACTAGCAGGAAATTGCATTTGAGGCACCAACTTCAAGTTGTCAGGATGTATAGTGTGGACACGATTGTGAATTATCTTATGAAGATTACCCAGATACGATATCATCTTGCAACTATCAGTGAGACAATTGAGGATGTTGATTTGGTGAATGTGTCATTGAGACGTCTTCCCAGGTCTTGGGAACCATTCATATAAGGGATATGTGCATGAAAGAAGTTGCCAGAATTTAACATATTATGGACCGATTGTATCTAGGAGGAGACACGACTAGTGTCCAAGGATGATATGGATAGTATGGTGAAGAGTAGTAGTGATGAGAACCAAACCCTTGTTTCTCACATGAGAAAGGGAAGAAGAGGTTATCCAAGCATAAGAGGTTCTCATGGGAGAATGTCTTCTCCTAAGAGAGAAGCATCTCCAGAGCCAAGATGGAAGAAGGAACTTAGAAAGATCATATTTTTTGAGTGTCGTGACTTTGGGCACTATGCTTCACAATGTCCAAACCTGAGGGAAAGGGGAAGAAGGAAGCAAACATCAACAATAGAGGTTGATGAGGTTGCAGACAGGTTCCAAAGGGATATCTTGTTGGTCTCTTCCCTTCGAAGTACAGTTTGCAACATGGGAACTTGGTTGGTGGATAGTGCAACATATTTCCATATGAAAGGTGCACGAAAGTTGTTTGAAAACTCCATAAAGAATGGCTCATATTTGATTGTAGAGCTTGATATGGGAACCAAGCATGCAGTTCGAGGATCTGCTATGATATCGTTCTGGATGGAGTCAGGAGAAGTGTAAAGGGTGTTAAATGTGTTATGGGTTCCAAAACTCAGGATTGAGAGGAAGGGATAAAAAATATTGTTTTGAAACAGACAAGTGTTATTTGTGCCGGGGAGATCTAGCTTCATATCAACGATGATTCTTGGAGTTAGGGAGGGTAACCTATATAGGCTGATGGTCCATCCTATGCATGTTATGACCAACAGGAGCAGAGAGATAGATGAGGAGGAGCAGGTAGCTCTACCAGTGGTGAGGTAGGCAACCCCACCGATAGTGTCAGATCAGAAGGAGCTAGAGTTCAGAGGGAGTTATCCCTCAAGATCCAGTAGGAAGGAGCAACTTCCCAGGACTGTTCAAAGGATATTAGACTTCAAAGGAGGTCAATAGGTTTAGAGGGAGCAGATGGCTCTAGAGAGGGAGTCAAGTTTTAGAGGGAGCATGCAGACTTAGAGGGAGCCTAATATCAGAGAGAGTCAATTGGCTCAGAGGGAGAGACAACTATTCAAAGAGAGTTCCACCTCAGGTTTAAGTGGGAGAGAGGCATATTCCAAAACTGATAGGAAGGTTTCATTGGTTGAGGAATCCAGATAGGAGGTTAGGAGGCAGGAGACTTCTAGGATTTGTGTGCCCTCCATTGAGGATTCATTTGTTTCAACAAGTTTTGCTACAGTGACAGAGGAGGCAGATGGTTAGGAAGACCAGGGAGTAGGATTTTCTTCGATGACAGATGGAGAAGTTAGTCAAGAGGATTAGAGTACAGTTGTGGTAGTATATACAGATTTACTTCTATTGTGTGAGATAGTGATGCATCCAGATGATGGTGGATGGGATACCTCCCTCACTAAGAGGGAGTGTTGGTTATTGTAGCTTCGAAAGGTATTCCCACAAGATGCTAAGGTGTCACACATGCGGGAATATTTGTTGACACCAAATTATCTTTTTTCTTAGTAAAATCAGCCTTGGAATTAGGCTAGGGCTTCATGGGTTTGGTGATGGGATTTGTGGGCTTGTGTTGGCACTTCACACCCACAAAGAAATCCAAATTTAATGTTGACTTTTGTAGGGGCTTCTATGTTGACCCCTGGGACTTGTATATAAAGGAGAGAGGTTATTGTGACATTTGTTCATTGTGGAAGTATGGAGTTAACATAAGTGAGTTTGCACTTGTGCTAAGAGGCTTGGTGGTCTCAACGAAGGGAAATTCTACAATGATGGAAAAGATGGCCTAAGAGAGAGAAGCGAAGAAGGTCGCACGTTTGGAGCAGATTTTCCATACATATATGTGGTTTGCAGTGGGTCAAAGCGCATATATACATAGGTTGCAAGAGGATGAATTGTGTATGTGTGCAGTTTGATAGTAAGGTGAATCACGTATAAGATTTTGGGCAAGAGCAGGTCTGTATAGGTTGATAGGTGACATCAGCATGCCATGCATGTGATTTGTAGCATATTTTGTAGCAGAGAAGATTTCTGGGGATATTTTTGAGGTTTGGTTTTTTTTATTTGTATGGTTATTTGGAGGACAAGGTTGTCCTTAGATTTTGGTGATTATTTGTGTTAGCCGGGAGGGTTGGTTTTTCCCTCGGGATTTCTATGTTTGATAAAAGATTACAGGAAAAAAAATATTGTCTCATGTGTATTGATTATTCATCTCCGATATTGATTGTTTGCACTGCATATAATTTCATTCAATAATTTTCAGTGTAAAATTGTTCAGTGATAACAACTAGGGTTTTAATGTTAGATCATTTGGAAACAATTTTCAAATCTGAAAATTAGTCACATAGAGTTGCATGCGAAAATTGACACCGCTGGGTACACAAGACATGGATGATTGGAGTGCAGATATGTGGGAACAAAATGAAGGTCAATACTCCGAAGAGATGACCATGGGATGGAGAATACAACATAGAATTGCATTAGGGACAATTCAGTTCTTGTAAAATACCATCATGCAACTGCAAAGAAAACATAATTAACATCAAGCTTGTTTTACACAAAATAGATACTATATGTGTTTCAATACAAAATATATTTTTGTTGGTACAATATGGAATTTATTGTAGCCAACTTGGGAAGGAAGTCCCTCAATTGAGAGAACCATGGTGAACATCAAGAGAAGGTTGAGAGTAAACTAACTACATAATCGATCAAATCAAGAGAAGGTTGAGAGTAAACTAACTACTAAAGAGAGGGGAATAAAACTCAAACCACATGGAACTAATGACAATGGACTCAAATTACTATATGATCTAGTGACACAATCACTACTCTCTTGCAATGCTCTAGAATGTAGTAGAGCTTTGGCCTTTGCTAGTGTTGTTGCAAGCTATACTTGCATCACCCAATAAACATGTGAAATTTGATTGGGATTTTGGAATTCCAACAATGCCCAAGAAAGTGTCTCTAATGGATTGGAGTGTAGCCAGAATTTCCATCATAGTAGGTCATCCTTCAGGAGAACATTTTGTGCAAAGAAAACCCATATTTATGGATTGATTGAGGTAGTTGAGATCCTTATCTGCTTCATTGCTCGTACTAGTCATTCTCAATAAACTCTTTTCCACCACTTCCTCTAGTTGATTTGGAAAACTGCTACCCACCCATTCCTGCAAGTTCATTCATTCCACGAACATGTTGTGGGTAGGCTTCTTTCCAGTTAACATCTCCAATAACATTATTCCATAGCTATAAACATCACCTTTTGTTGTGACGTGTCAACCCAATCCATATTCTGCATTCAAACATCCTCATCATAAGGTTTATAATTCAAAATGTTTAATACAAATATGAAACTCATGTCATGCCATCTAGTTAAAATAATACCTAGAGGAATGTAGCCTGTAGATCCCTTAAGTGCAAGTGTAGAAGTAAAAGTTGAATCCTCATCATTTGCAAAACATATGGTCCCAATCCCAAAGTCTATTAAATATGTTGTCATATCTTCACCAAGAAGTACATTGTTTGGTTTCAAATCGCAATGGATCACTTGCATGAAACAATGGTGATGGAGATACATCATGCCTTGGGCAATGTCTATTGCTATATTCAACCTTTGAATCAATGTCAAACCACTTTCTACTTCACCATTAGGATATAACCACTTCTCTAAGTTTCCATTTGGCATAAATGGAAATATCAAAGCTTTCATTTGGAGGTCTGAATAAGAGGTTATGACTCTAATCAAATTCCGGTGCCTGACTCTACCCAAAACTTTGCACTCCCTTATAAAACTTTTGTGAGCACCTTCGTTTTCCAAATTGAGAAGCTTGACAGCAATGACTGTTCCATCATGTAGAACCCCTTTGTACACTTTTCCAAAACTACCCACTCCTAACAAGTTGGCATCACTAAATTTGTTTGTTGCAGTGATGAGCTCTGCATAGGAAATTCTTCAGTGCCCCACATTTAAGGATGCCCCAACCTCTATAGGAATATTTCTCTTGTGATTTAGTCTACACAAGATTCCTAGAAATAGACTGATTACCAACTAGATATAGATTACCAACTGGATATAGATCAGTCAACCACATGTTCTTGTGACACAACTCCACGGAAATGTGACCAGTCAACTGGTTAAGATTGATATCCAAAGCTAAAAGATTGGTGAAGTTAGAAAAGTAAGATGGAATTTGTCCTAGGAGACGGTTTTGACTCAGAAGTATTTCCATAAGAAGTGAGAAAGATGAAAGGAGTGAGAAAGAGAATGAAAAAAGAAAAGAGAAAAAGCGATCTCTTAAGACACCATAAAAGAGAAGGTACATTATAGATCTCCATCTTCTCGTCCGCTTAACAGAATGGGAATTTATTTATAGAAATTCATCTTTGAACTCTAAATTTGTTAAGAGCCGATGGGGATAGAAATTCAAACTTAACAAATATTGTAAAATCCTAAAGTCGTCCTCGATAAATCTAATTAGAAAAATACCGCACTTTCATAAAATTAATAGGAAAAAAACCGCACTTTCATAAAATTAATAAAAAATTATTGTCTCGCCTGTTACTTTTAATCAACGAAGTTCATAGTCACAGCCTATTACTAAAATATTGTAAAATACACGCTAATTTTCCAACGCAAAACAAACGCACTTCGATAAAACTAATTAGAAAAATACCGCACTTTGATAAAATTAATAAAAACCTTGTCTCCGCTAATTCCGGTAGAAATGACGAAATTACGGACGGTTAATTTTTAAATAAAACTTTTGAAAATATGGACCAATTAACAAATGGAAAATCTTTTGTAAAGAAATTTCGGATGGCTAATTTTCTACGGAACTTTTGACTATAAAATGTTCAATGCCGTTGAGTTCCTTCGTTCATTTATATAAATTTAATTTTTGAACTCTAAATTATTAGCCAGAATTGTTTAATTTTTGGTTTATTACATTTAAACAATGAAGTCAATAATCATAAGACATTTTTAAATTTTACATTTTATAAGTGGAAAAATCTCGTAGTCACAAGGGATAGCTTGATTGGCGAGAACGTGTGCACACTCTTTCAGGGTGGGGAGAGGTCACGAGTTCAAACCTAGCTACGAGTCCTTTGGGCTGCTGCTTTCCACTCTCATATCATCCACTATATGGGGAAGTATAGTCATAAGACATCCTTAAACGTACTTTAGGACATTGAAAAATTTTTCGGTCCCTTAATTTTCCATAACACTTTGGCCCACCTCCATAAAATTTTAATTATAATATTTATTTAATTTTGATTATATTAATTTAGTTTTTTACTATAATATAATTGTTATTAATGATAATAATTTAAATTTTATCACAAATATATTTTAAAATTTTAATATATATTTTATTTCTGAAATATAAAATTAAAATTTAACCAAGTTTTGTTAATATAATGACTAAAATTTTCAATAAAGTTAAAATTTTCTTTTCAAAATTTATGATATTTAAATAAAAGAATTTCTTAAATTTAAAAAAAAAATTCAGATCTTCATAAAAGTTAGCATAAAGATTTTATTATTAAAACTTTTTATAAAATTTGTATTTTCAAAATTCTAAGATGTTCATAAACTGTACATAAATATTTTATTATTAAAACTTTTTATAAAATTTGTTTATAAAATATGTTTATTGTGAATGATTGCTTTTTCAGTGAAACATATTTATATAAAATATTTATGCATAGAAATCAACTAAATTTTAATTAACTAATTAAATTCAGTTTTATTTCACCTTCAAAATCAACTTTTATGATTCGGTTAACCATAAACAATTTTACTTCATACTTTACGAGATTTTTTTTTTATCTCAACCCTTGAATGTGCTTTCACGTGTCAACCTTTTCCAATACCCTAAAGTTTACTCAACAATTTCTTCCCTTAGAATTAACCAATGAAGATGTTATATTTAACACACAATCAACTTACCGTGTACCTTGATATCTAAGAGGTCCTAAATAAAATTATGTATAAATATACGTATGAATTTTTAAGTTATTTTTAATGTATATTATTTTCCTATATAATATCATAAAATAATATCATGAATCATCAGTCGTATGACATCTTTCGGCCCGATAATTTTATAGAACACGTTTGAATTTTGTTCAGTTGTCTATAATCGATACATAGTTTTAGAGTACCGTCTTTCTTTTTCACAAAGAGCACTGGTGCCCCCCATGGTGAAACACTTGGTCTGATATACTCTTTGTCTAACAATTCCTGTAATTGGATTTTTAATTCTGTCAGTTCTGGTAGACTCATTCGGTAAGGTGCTTTTGAGATAGGAGTTGAACCGGGTAGTAGGTCTATGGAGAAGTCTATTTCCCTTCTAGGAGGTAATTCTGGTATCTCATCCACAAACATGTCTATGAATTCACGTAGGACAGCAAAGTCTTCTAACTTTGGCTTATCTTCTTTTTCTAATAGATTCGTCACTTGGATGGCATAAACTTGACATCCCTTTCTAATACATTTCTTGAGTTGCATCGCTGAAACTTGTCTGACTGATATAGGTTTTGGTATGCCTTGGGTTGTTCTACAGTGCCAAAATCATCT
>JASDQU011177982.1:26563-37908 GCA_032191745.1 Picea mariana
ATAAGGTTGCAGATTGCAGGGATTATAAAAGAAATGTTCAAGCAAGAAATGCCTATGTGGTCGCATGTAACATTGAGTGTTACAAATGTCATAACTATGGACATGTTATCCCCCACTTTTAGGGATAACTAGGAGATTATGTCTCTAGGCCCATAGGTCCTAGACATGGAGTACCGAGAGCCAGATCGATTTGAGCATGGCCCTGGAGGGCCCATATTTTCTCCCTTTCAGTGCCTCCACTTTGTCAGCAACAACAACATCCATCACCTTCGACTTGGTCCTACATTAGAGATGGTTCTTGCTCCATGAGGTAATGAGTCCGGGTATCATGGTATGCGGTCACTATGATCCTCAAAACCTTTGAATATGTGCATTTAATTCCTTTTGTTTCTAACAAATTCTTGGATCTTATACTTGTCCACTTGACCATGTCTGGGGGGGATGACAGGATGCCCTAGCAAGCTTGTGTCCATAGGTTTTGAGTTGTCACTGGGGGGATTTATGAAAAGCCATTGTCCATTCCCATCATACATACCACTTTCCATCCATTTTTCCACTCATCCATCTCATTACATTTGTTAGGGAATTAAGTTGGCCAATCATTTAAGATTTGCACCTTGCCTTATGGGAAGAAGGGGATAAAGGCCCAGAAGGTAAAAGAAAGCTAGAAAAAGATAAATTCCTAAAATAAAACCTCAAGATTCTTCGCTTAGGGATCCTTGAGAAAGAAATAAAAGGCTTCTTAGTAAGAAACAAGAGGGACCCAATAAAAATAATAAAACAAGACCTAGTCAGAGGATAGGGGGTATCATCATGATCCAACCTATTAGGTCCATAGGTACCTAGAAGTATGACACTACTGGCAGCTGGTTACCATGCCACGGTAGTGACTCTTGGTTGCATGGCCAAGAGAAAGGGGGTCGCACCATGAGCCAACCTTCTCATTCCCGTGAAAGTACTTGTGGGTAACATTTCCACCACTGGTCACCACACTAGGGTAGTGTCCCTTGATTATCTTCTTGAAGAAAAATAAATAAAGAATAAAGAATAAAAGGCATGAATGGGCTTGGAAACAATTGCATCCAGGACAAGTGTAGCTCCCCTTCTACATAGGAACCCATAGGTAAGCCATGCATTTCCCTTCTTTCATTGCACCCCTTTCCACGACATCCCTTATCCACCTCACCCACTTACATGACTTGGATTAAATCCTTTTCGAAAACATCCCTTTTCCAGTGGACACTAGCCCAATAGGATTCCCTGTCACTTTCCCCAAACTTGTATTGTAGACTTCTATAATGTCTTTGAGCACTTAACTGGGGTAATAGGGTTTTTATTCACATGTTTAATAATATTGATGATGAGATGTGATTGACATTTCTATGATCCATGTGACTTATGAGCCCATGGAGGGCATATCTGTTAATGTGCAAGATCATTCCCGATGGACAAGTACCATGTTGGATAGGTACACTTGGGGAGATGATTAGTTCAAACCTCCATGGGGCTAAAGATCCCACCTGATGGATATTGAGACTCCAGTAGGGGGCAGAGACAGGGCATAGCATTTGTACCAAGGAAGAGAAAAAGAATCCACTAGAGGCAGCTGAGCAGACTTGTACCTAGGGGGGTTGTGCCCCCTTCACTGGAACATTGACCTTGGAAGGCCTAGGACATCATCCAAGAGGTTCATGATATCATCCTTTCTTCATGGACGTTTTGGCAGAGAAACAGGGAAATTTGGCATGTGTTGCAGGATGGAGAAGCCCAAGGAGGGCTAAGGTTTTTCTTCAAGAGGGTACATTTTCCATAGAAAGGGCTAATGTCACCCTAGAAGGGGCATGATGTCTTCCTTTAGCTTGATTAGGGTTTTAGTTTATGACATTTTAATGTAAAACAATCTTATTGTGTATTTTGGCCTTGTCGGCTTTTTGATGACCTAAAAAGTAATTAAGGTCATTGCTACTGTATAAATTGAGGGTTTTTACCTTCATTTTTTCATCATCTTTCACTCACTTATTACTGAGGTATGAAATTTGCGCCCTTCTTAGGGTTATTGGCTGAAATTTTGAAGCACACTTGTTGAAGGAAGAATTTTCTTAGCATTTTTGGCATTTCTCTTGGTGGAAGGTGTTACAACTAGGGTTTTGCTACATGGTTTCTTGGTTTATGTAAGTGAATTTCTGCAAACACTTCTTAATTGAATGGTTTTAGTTCTATTTACTTGCATATGTTATTATAATTTTCGGAATCAAACCCTAGGTGACAAGCACTAGTTAATGTCCTTGTCTCATGTCCCCACTAAGATTTTAAGCCTTTTGATTTGTTGAAGAGAGATAGAGCCTTGCCATAGCAACACTTTATCCTTTCTTCTATCCTAGCCATTTTACTATTGTTGAGCTAAGAAGGAGAAAAACGCACCAAGGCCTAGGGTAGTCTACACCCAGTGAGTCGTTTTCCCTAGGGTTTGTCTAGTGAAGCCTTGCTTTAGCAACACATCACTCATAAACTTTCTTGTCTTAGATCAATCTTTTTTCAAGCTAGCCATTTTTTCCATTGAGATAAAGAAGGAGGAGAGAGCACTGAGGCCTAGGGTTTCGACACCAAAGTGAGCCTCTTTCCCCCTAGGGTTTCGTTGTTGAGGCCTTGCTTTAGCAACACCTCAACACTTTACCCTCTTATATATGGTATTTCAATATCACTTAGTCCTTCAGCCTTTGCATCCTCTCTTTGACTCCATATGCCCTAGTAGCGCACTGGTGTAAGACCTCCATTGTGTTGAGCATCTTGATCATACAAACAACCAACTACTTTGAACAACCTTTAACTCTACTAACCCTATCCTAGACTAATTTTACTAACCCTAATACTGACGTTACCCTTTTCATGATATAAACATATTTATTGCAATATCCATTTGTCTCCAAAGCAATTGAATGAATAGCTAAAGCGTTGCTTCAAGTATTGTTACATTAATGATAAATTTCCATTGTTTATTGTGAAGCTTCATTAGCGTTTATTGTGAAGTGATATATATATTGTAATCATTGCCATTGTACAACTTTTATTTGCTTCAACAATAATATCATTATTAATTGCTTATTATCAGAAGGTCATTGATTATATGAAGTATTGACCAACAAGTAAGCTTGCATATGCCTAGTTTCTTTGTTTCTTTGTCTCGGGCAGGTACTCTTACTGGTTATTACTTCCGGTTATCTTTCATCTTTGTTGTCTATAAGCCAGAATTTGTGACCAGGTGGTGACTTGTGAGGGAGATTATTATCACTTAGCCTTTCTAAGCCCTTTGCCTTCTCAAAATCCCAGGTCACTGGGGACGTCTCCCCTGGGCCTTACCTCCCTAAACATAAAGAACCTTCCCATTGATGTGATAGTGAAGGGATTGGTTTAGTTACGCAAGTTTGGCCTACTTTCATCTATCTATCATCCTAACTACAAACTATGTGATAACATTTTGGTGCCGTTGTCGAGGAACACTAAGTGAATTCTCCTCAAGATGACACTTTTTGGTAAGACTTGCCTCAAGAGTCTTTATCTTACAAGCTTACCTGGCAACTCCACTTAGGGTGTTTTCCCTTATCTCTTTGGTAATTTCAAGAAAATTATCTGGCGACTCCACAAATGAGGACCCATAGTGGGGGTTAGTACATACCTCCATCTACTACTATGGCCTCTACAAATCCTGTTATCCTCGTAAGTTCTCCCAATTCATCTCACAAAGAACTTTTTGGCTCTTTGGACTTAGCTAACACCCCGAGAAGACTGCATGATCTACCCAGTAAGGTTGACTCCTGGATAATTAGATTTTCAGGAGAAAAGGGATCCTGTGGTAACTCTCAATGGACCAAATTTTGTGAAGGGTTTTAGTTTCACTAATCCAGACAAGAACACCCTGATGTCTTTACAAGGCTCTTTGTGAGCTCACTCACCGGAAATTCCAAAAACTAGATTAACAATCTCCTGAAAGGAAGCATCAAAACCCCTGAAGATCTTGAACAAATATTTAAGAACAGTTGGTGTGAAAAAGAAAGCATGGATTCCCTTTACTCTCAATTTCTCAAAGCCTGCAAACAAACAGACGAAGACATTAAGGGATTCAATGATAGGTTTGATACTCTTATTCACAATATTGAGCCCAATTTCCTACCTAAGAGCATGATTCTCCAACATTACCTCGACTCTTTTGAAGGCACCTTACAACTCACCCTCAAGAATCATTTCCCTATAAACCTATAAGAAGCTCAAGACACTGCCTTCCAAATTGAAAAAAATCTCAAGTTTAGCAACCTCACCCATCAGGTCAACCTTTTGAACAATGATGACATCTGGGGAGTAAATAAGGAAACATGGAAGGGCCAGAGCATGACCTCCTAGAGACTCTAGAGTTAAAAAAAAATGCTCCCCACAGGAAATGGAGCATAGGTTTCTCAAAAATGAAAGATGCCTTAGATTTTTCAAGACAACATGAACCTTCCAGGGGTTTAAGTATGGCTACTCATGAGAGACCCAATTTTGAAAATTCCATATTCACCTTGACCATTTCAAGTCAAATCCAATAAAGTCAAGATATGAGTGAACTCGGGTTTGAATACTTTGGCCAAACAAACAAGGAATCAAGGATGAAGTCTGAAGAGCCTTAGGTGTATACTAGCAATCAACCCCAACGTTTCCCAAAACCTGGCAATGATAGCACCAACATGAGCACTAGTATGTCCTATATCTTGCAAAGGGTTAAAAGGATTCGTGAAATGTTGGAAATCCCTTTTCTAGCAAATAAAAACTTGGATGACCAATTATCATTTGAAGGAGCTTCCACACTATTACAAACTAGTTATTTTGAGCAAGATGAGCAAGCACCCTTTTCCTTGTTAACAAATGATCTTGGACCTAGTGACTATAAATTAGTAGATCTGTGCTTGTTTCAAGGTTGGCCCACTCTTCCCTTGACAGAAGAAGATACAAATTGGGGTGATTGTCCTGATGATTCCTCTAACATCTCTGAAGATTGGGATGATTATTGTTCTACACAAGGAGATGACTACTCAATAAAGAAAGGAGTTGGTTTCGTTAAATGGGAAGAAAATGTTTTTAGGGCTATGGAATTCCATAACCAAATAAAAAAACTAGGCCATGTTATAGAAGGTCCCCATATTTGCCTCAACATCATTCCTGAAGAACACCGAGAACACATGAAGGAGGTAGCCAAGAAGTCTAGAATGGAAATAATAAACAACTTGGACCCGGAATCAAAGGAGAAGTTGGTGAGACAATAATTTCAGGAATATAGGAAAAAGAAGCTAAACAAACCTACCCTTACCATTCCTGCAATAACTCAAACAAACCCTTCACCTTCGAACCTTCCTCTTCCTGAAGCACCAAAAACTAAAAGGGTGGACCTGAACTTTTACTTCGAAGGGGCATTATCCAAGATGCATGTGACCATCCCTCTAAGAGAACTCATTAAGGTACCATCTACTAAAGAAATATTTGATAATTTATTCAAAGGATCAGATGGACCTATGGACCCTCCTATTATGTTACAAGCTGATCACTTTAGGGTCAAGTATGATGAACACCCTCCCTTCTTCATGACCTTGCTAATGAATAATAAAAGCCTCAACAATTGCATGTTAGATTCAGGGGCCAGTGCTAACATGATGTCTCTCAAGGTCATACAAAAATTAGGCCTGAAAGTCACACGACCTTACAGAAATGTGTGTGGATTCGAGTCTAAATCCATACCCACACATGGAGTAGTTGAAAATGTGGAAGTTTTCATTAAAGAATACCCTGAGAAAGTAATCCACATTGACATAGTGATAGTAGACGTCCCAGATGTGTGAGGAATGTTGTTTTCTAAGAATTTTTCCTCAATGTTGGGTAGCACCCTTGCGATGGAACTCACTTATGTGGATATACCTTTGAAAAATGGAATAATATGTCGTCTCCCAAATGTTCCAGTTACTAAAACCCATGTGCAAGAAACTAGTCACCCCGTAAAAAATGGCAAATCACATGAGCAAATCATGGAAAATCTTCCTAAATTTCCTCCTAAGGATATTCCCTTTGCAAAAAAGGAAGATCAGATACAATGGCCCATGAAAGAAGGATACCAACAACTCCTAGACAAATATAAAGACAAGGAAGTTGGGACCATGAAGTTGCAAAAAACAGGAGAAAGTGACATATTGATTCAACCTTCCTAGCAAGAAGTCTTTACAGCAAAATCCCACCCTCCTCCCTCTGCAAAATACACTAGGGTTGTTCAGGGAATAACCAAATTCAAAGTCAAAGAGTACATGGAGGGGGACGTAGTATAAATGTGGGATACCAACAAAGGAGAGCCTACTAATGTCAAAGGAAGTACTCAGTTTTGGCTTGGACCTTTCAAAGTTGGAAGAAAGTCAGTTAATGACTCTTATTACCTGTCCACATTGGAAGGACAAAGGCACCTAGTACCGGTCAGCGGGTGCCTCCTCAAACCCCACCAAGGTGGGGGGACCTTCCTTCACAAGTAAGTACAGGTAAGTAGGTAGGCATTTGCATTCATTGTATATACCATTGCATTGCATGTTAGAATAGTCTGTTTTCACATTTGTACATATGATTTCTTTTATTTCAGTCTTATATATATATATATATATGTTGGGGTGGTATCACCACCCTAAATGGTTACTAATAGTTTCTATTAAGATCAAGCAGGTTATAGTTTATCCTAGAGACGATGAGGTTCTCATGCACTCTACGGTGAGCACATGTCCCCGAGTTGGAGCCAGGTGTTATCCCCCACTTTTAGGGATAACTAGGAGATTATGTCTCAAGGCCCACAGGTCCTAGACATGGAGTACCGAGAGCTAGATCGATTTGATCATGGCCTTGGAGGGCCCATCTTTTATTCCTTTCAGCGCCTCCACTTTTTCAGCAACAACAACATCCATCAGCTTCGGCTTGGTCCTGCATCAGAGATGGTTCTTACTCCATGAGATAATGAGTCTGGGTATCATGGTATGTGTCACTCTGATCCTCAAAACCTTTGAATATGTTCATTTAATTCCTTTTGTTTCTAACAAATTGTTGGATCTTATACTTTTCCACTTGACCATGTCTGGGGGGAATGACAGGATGCCCTAGAAAACTTGTGTCCATTGGTTTTGAGTTGTCATTGGGGGTATTTTTGAAAATCCATTGTCTATTCCCATCATATATACCACTTTCCATCCTTTTCCCTGCTCATCCATCCCATTACATTTGTCTGGGCATTGGGTTGGCCAATCATTTAAGGGTTTCACCTTGCCTTTTGGAAATAAGGGGCTAAAGGCCAAGAAGGTAAAAGCAAGTTGGCAAAAGATAAAAGCCTAAAATAAAACCTTGAGATGCTTCACCCAAGGCTCCTTGAGAAAGCAATAAAAGACTTCTCAACAAGAAACAAGAGGGACCCAATAAAAATAATAAAACAATACCTAGTCAGAGGATAGGGGGTCTCATCATGAGCCAACCTACAAGGTCCATGGGTACCTAGTAGTATGACACTACTAGTAATTGGTTACCATGCCAGGGTAGTGGCTCTTGGTTGCATGGCCAAGAGAAAGGGGGTCTCACCACGAGCCAACCTTCTCATTCATGTGAAATTACCTGTAGGTAACATTGCCACCACTGGTCACCACGCCATGGAATTATCCCCTGATTAGCTTCTTGAAGAAAAATCAATAAAGAATAAAGAATAAAATTCATGAATGGGCTTGGAAACAATTGCATCCAGGACAGGTGCAACTCGCCTTCTACAAAGGCACCCATAGGTAAACCCTTCATTTCCATTCTTTCACTGCACCCCTTGCTAGGACATCCCTTATCCACCTCACCCACTTACATGACTTGGATTAAATCCTTTCCGGAAACATCCTTTTTCCAGTGGACACTAGCCCAGTAGGATGCCCTGTCACTTTCCCCAAACTTGTATTGCAGACATGTATAATGTCTTTGATCACTTAACTAGGGTAATACAAGTTTTATGCACATGTTTAATAATATTGATGATGAGATGTGATTGACATTTCTATGATCCCTGTGACTTATGAGCCCATGGAGGGCATATCTGTTGGTGTGCAGGATCATGCTTGATAGACAGGTAACACGTTGGATAGGTACACATGGGGATATGATTAGTTCAAACCTCCATGGGGCTGAAGAGCACACCCGATGGATGCTAAGACCCTAATAGGGGGAAAAGACAGGGCAAAGAATTTGTACCAAGGATGAGCAGAAGAATTCACAAGAGGCAGTTAAGTACACCTGTACCTAGGGGGTTGTGCCCCCTTCACTGGAACGTTGGCCTTGGAAGGCCTAGGACGTCATCCTTGTTTCATGGATGTTTTGGCAGACATACATGGAAGTTTGGCATGTGTGGCAGGCTAGAGAAGCCCAAGGAGGGCTAATGTTTTGCTCCATGAGGTTGCATTTTCCCTAGAAAGGGACAACGTCACCCTAGAAGGGACATGACGTCTTTATTTAGCTTGATTAGGGTTTTAGTTTATGAAATTTTAATGTAAACCATTATTATTGTGTATTTTGGCCTTGTCGGCCTTTTGATGACCTAAAAAGTAATTAAGGTCATTGCTACTGTATAAATTGAGGGTTTTTACCTTCATTTTTTCATCATATTTCACTCACTCATTAGTGAGGTCTGAAATTTGCGCCCTTCTTAGGGTTATTGGATGAAATTTTGAGGCACACTTGTTGAAGGAATATTTTTGTTCGCATTTTTGGCATTTCTCTTGGTGGAAGGTGTTACAACTAGGGTTTTGCTACATGGTTTCTCGGTTTATGTAAGTGAATTTCTGCAAACACTTCTTAATTGAATGGTTTTAATTCTATTTACTTGCATATGTTATTATAATTTGCTGACTCAAACCCTAGGTGAAAAGCACCAATTAATGTCCTTGTCTCATGTCCCCACTAAGATTTTAAACCTTTTGATTTGTTGAAGAGAGATAGAGCCTTTCCATAGCAAGACTCTATCCTTTCTTCTAGCCTAGCCGTTTTACTCTTGTTGAGATAAGAAGGAGAAAAACGCACCAAGGCCTATGGTAGCCTACACTTGGTGAGTCATTTTTCCCTAGGGTTTGTCTAGTGAAGCCTTTCTTTAGCAACACATCACTCATAAACTCTCTTGTCTTAGATCAATATTTTTTCAAGCTAGCTCTTTTTTCCATTGAGCTAAAGAAGGAGGAGAGAACACTGAGGCCTAGGGTTTCTACACCAAAGTGAGCCTCTCTCCCCTAGGGTTTCATTGTTGAGGCCTTGCTTCTGCAACACCTCAACACTTTACCCTCTTGGCTTTGGTCTTTCAATATCACTTAGTCCTTCATCCTTTCTGTCCTCTCTTTGACTCCATATGCCCTAGTAGCACACTGGTCTAAGACCTCCATTGTGTTGAGCATCTTGATCATGGAAAAAACCAACTACTTTGAACAACATTTAACTCTACTAACCCTAGCCTAGACTAATTTTACTAATTCTAGTGTCGTCGTTACCCTTTTAATGATATAAACATATTTATTGCAACATCCATTTGTCTCTAAAGCAATTGAATGACTAGCTAAAGCATTTCTTCAAGTATTGTTACATTAATGATAAATTGCCATTGTTTATTGTGAAGCTTCATTAGCATTTATTGTGAAGTGATATATATATATTGTAATCATTTCCATTGTACAACTTTGATTTTCTTCAACAATAATATCATTATCAATTGCTTATTATCAAAAGGTCATTGATTATATGAAGTACTGACCAGCAAGTAAGCTTGCATATGCCTAGTTTCTTTGTTGCTTTGTCTTGGGCAGGTACTCTCTTGGTTATTACTTCCGATTATCTTTCATCTTTTTTGGCTATAAGCCAGACTTTCTGATCAGGTGGTGACTTGTGAGGGGGATTATTATCACTTAGCCTTTCTAAGCCCTTTTCCTTCTCAAAACCCCAGGTCATCGGTTATGGCCAGATTGCATAGTTTTCCATTATTTCCATTGATGTCAAACTTCTAATTATTGCATTTATGAGTAAGAGTTTAATTTTCATTAGTTGGACTAGCAACTCACTTAACCCAAAGAACAGGTGGTCAAAGGCTTAGTTAAAAATGCAAGTTATATCACCAAAGCTACAACAATTATTGTACACATGTTCAGGAAGTTTTCCATATAAGTAAGACAAAAGTTAATGCTAACAGCTACAAAAACTAATGTACACATGTTAAAGAAGTTTTCCAGATAAGTAAGACAAAAGTTAATGTTGACAGCTACAACAACTAATGTAAACACTTCTTGACAAAATTTCTAATCTTGGTAAGAGAAAGATAAACACAGAGAGAACAGAGTGTGTTCAAGAACTTGGTGACGGGTTTTTAACTGGAAGAAAAATGCATAGGTTCATTCACGTTTTTCCCAGGAAGTCTATTGATCATTTGTTGGAAGAAAAACTCAGAGGTTCATTCACATTTTTCCCTGGAATTCTATTGATCATTTGCTAGAAGAAAAACGCAGAGGTTCATTCATGTTTTTCCCTGCAAGTCTATTGATCATTTACTGGAACAAAAACACAAAGGTTCATTCACGTTTTTCTCTAGAAGTCTATTGATCATTTGCTGGAAGAAAAATGTAGAGGTTCATGATAAGGGGGTGGGGGGTAATAAGAAGTGCCCCCATATGCTAGTGGGTACTGAGGCATTCCATACATCGGTGGTGGTTGTGGTTGTGGACTATGGTGTGTGGTGGCACCTATTAGTCCGTCTACTGAGTGAGACATCCCAGTTTTGTCTTGACCAAATGGCACAGGTTTCGGAAGATCAGGAAGTACTGTGTATAAGTATCCTAATTGTGCATAGATGAGGTCATATTGCTGGGCTTTACTGATGGCTTCCTCTTCGGATTGTGGGAAGGTGGAAGCTACATCCTTACCAAGGAGAGCGAAAAGTGATCTAAGAAACCAGTCAAGACATTGCTGCTTGGTGGTTTCTGCTTTACACAAACTACGTCGCCTATGCCACTCATGAATGTGGTCAGCAATGTGGGTGGCTGAGGATTGTTTGAAGTTAGACAGTAGTTCTAGACCGTTGTCATGGCGGATGGGTAATTGGAAAAAAGTTAAGAATGCTTTGGCCAAGGACTCAAAGGTCGTGTGGGACCTTGATTTTTCTTCGACGTACCATTTGGCTGATGGGCCGGTAAGTGTGCGTTGAAAAAGTCGCAATCTAATGGAATCATCCATAATGCTATTGGAAGAACACCATAGATGAAAGGTCATGACATGATTGGCAGGGTCATCCCTTGCCT
>JASDQU011177983.1:0-26502 GCA_032191745.1 Picea mariana
CAAAGCAGTTGGAGGACAGAAGAAGTGGAGCCCAGGATTAGGTTCAAGGAGCGATGGCCGGTCTCAGCTTTGATTGTAAGTTGATTCATTTTCATTAATAAGAAGAATACTTTTCCCGTCCCAATGCATGAGTTATCTATAATTTGGTTGATTTATGCTTGATTTCTAACCCTTGAGTAGAGAAGTAGCATGCATGCGTAGTTGGTATTTGTCTTGATTGCAGGTTATCTATGGAAGGAGTAGTGCAAGCAAGTGGTCAAAGCGCAACAGAGGACCTACATTGAACGCCGGTAAAAAGGTTAGTATTTCTTTTCATACATTCACTGTGAAAGAGGGGTTTTAACCTTGGGTGGTAGGTTAAAAAGTAATTTATTTTCGGTCAAAATCTGTATGCAAGTCTGACCCTAGTTTGATAGTCTGTAGGGTATTTTTCCCAACAACACCAATGAAGGAACCCCTTTGCCAGGGGAACCCTTTGTTTTTCCTTCTTACAGAAACATTGGTCCTCTTTACATTGCTACTTTGAGCCTTCTAGGTCTCACAATTGGGTTACTGGTATGGTTGTTTTCCACTCCGGTGATCTCAAATGCAGGTGCTTCAGATGTAAGCACACCACCCACACATCAACCTCATGTCGACCTTTCCCCTTCTTTTCCCATCAGGTCTCCTTCCATTTCTCCTTCTTCGCCTAGTGAAAGCTCTCAAGCGAGTAGCCATATTGATAAGAAGAAGAAGAAACATAAAGAGAAGAAGAAGAACCAGAAAGGGACCAAGCCTCCAACTACATCAGATGTTGGATCCAAGCAACCAGCTACTGTTAATAGTACTGGGAGTGTTTATGAGGTCGATAATATTAAAATGAAGAATTTGAAACCCAAATTCCCTTGCAGTCTTTGTAAGGGTGAGCACTTTCTGAGGGATTTCCCTGGTATCCCCAAGGTCTTAGAAATGTGGTCCTTCACATCATCAGCCTCTGCTAAACATGCTGGTGATTCCCCATAAACTAGTGATGTTAAGGTTGGTAAGAAGAAGACAACCATCAAATTTACTTGCATGTTATGCAAAGGTGATCATTACTCTCACCTTTGTCCTTGTATGGATGAGGCTTATTCTCTTTTGGAAAATATTCAACTTACAACCATTTATCGTAAGATTTCCCCCAACCCATTGTTAGTTGATGGAATGATCAATCCAGTTCCATCCTCGGTCAGTCCGGTTGATCAAGTGGTCAATATAGTTTCCTCCTCGATTGAACCACAAACCCAAGTAGTTGAGCTAGTTTCGTCATCGATCAACCCCACTCTTCATCAAAAGAGTGAAACCAAAGTGGTCGATCTGGTTTTTCCATCAGTCGATCCCACTCCTCATTTCAAGAGTGCCAAAGTGGTCGATCCAGTTCCACCATCGGTCGATCCTACTCTCCCTCTAGAGAGTAAACCTGATATTTCCCATGTTTTTCTTGTTGGTACAGAATCTACCGTGTCGGGGGGCATTCCTCCTTCTCCTGTGAAAACCCCTCCAAGTAATGAGGTCATCCTTTTTGATTGGGGTGTGCTAACTGGACCTCATCTTCCCTCTCACATTCCTTTCAAGATTACAGTACAAGTTTGTGGTTGGGACATTCCTCATGCGCTGATAGATGAAGATTCATTTGTTAGTATTTTTTACTCTATTGCTTGGCAAGATTTGGGTTATCCTAATCTTGTGTTGGTTACCCAGACTCTATTCACTTTTAACATAAGAACCAGTCACCCTTTAGGGATCCTTCCTCAGTTTCCTGTAACTTTGGGAGGGAAAATTGTCTTTATTGATGTTATGGTAGTCCAAGACCCCTTGGATTTTAATTTACTTCTTGGCAAGATTATGTCTATGCCGTGAAAGCTATTGTATCCACTCTTTTTCATGTGATATATTTCCCACATGATGGAAGAATGGTGACTATTGATCAACTTTTGTTTGTTGGCCCTGACTTGACCATCAACCCAATGACCTCCCTAAATGGGTCTTATATGCAGTCGATATCACCCCTGCCACAGGTCAATTATGTGGCATTATCTCCCATGTCTTCAGCTACCGATAAATATGACTTAGATCCGGTAGTTGACATGGTGATCTCTTCCATAGGGATTTTAGAGCCTGATCTCCTTACCCCTGTCGAGACCCTCGACATGTGTTCCTTCCAGAGCATTCTTCTTCCATCCAGTGAAAATCTCTTGTAATCCATGACTGAGTTTTGTCCCTTGACATGGTGTCCTTCCAGAGAATTATCCTCTTGGAAGCCATGATTAAGAAGAATCCACGAGCATATTTTCTCTTCTCTATGGCAAAATCGTTAAACAAATGAAACAAAAGCTATGAGCATAGTTTTCCTCTCTATGGCAAGCTCATTAAAAAATGAAACATAGGTCATGAGCATAGTTTTCCTCTCTGTAGAAAGCTTGGTAAACACTGAAACAGATATTTGGGGACTGAACCCGGAACCTTGAGCATAGTTATTTTCCTGTGTCAAGCTCGTTAAAAAATGAAATGGTCACCTCTCCTGTCAGGTTGAGTCTTTCACCAAATCTTGTAGATGTCGAGTTGAGTCTTTCATTAGGTCTCATATTTGAACCTTCATTTCATCCACCTGTATCCTTTTTCTCCATCTAGTACAGAAATTGGTGACAAAATTAAAGTCGATGAATGGATTGAAGCTTGGGGGGTGAATGGATTGAATCTTGGGGGGCATGTCTCCAGCCTTTGATGATCATTCTGGAGTTAAGCCACTAGCTTTCAAGCTGGGGGAAAAGTACTGATCTTAGTCTTTGTTCTTTCTCGTGCTCGTAAATACATGAGAATGTAACCGAGTAGGATTTTATCACTTTTTCAGACTCGTAAAGGTTATATGAAAAAGGAACCCCTTGGAGTCGTATTTAAGCTCTTTTCAGACTCTATAAACGTGAAAAGATTTATGAGTGATCTTGCTTCCTTTCCCACTCGTTAAAAGGTTTGAAAGGGTGTCTTTCGATTGATAATTTATATCTTTTTCAGCCTCACGATACTAACATTATGAAAAAGGACCACATTGGAGTCGTCTTTAAGTCATTTTCAGACTCTCTAAATATGAAAAACCACCGAGTTTACCTTCTCTGGAATCGTTAAACGATCATACATTGAAGGGCCCATACGGGACCTAACCCTTACTTCTTCCAGTTTGTTAAACAAAGGAAGAGGGACTTACCGAAGGTGAGTTATATTGAGAATATGTTACCCTTCTTGAGCTCATTAAACAAAAAAGAGATACTCGTCTATCTGGATGGGGGAAAAATTGAAAGAAGTAAGACAAGGAGTTTTTGAGAACTTTACTAGTAACCTTACAGTCACCCTTGAACATGACATTTTATCTTTGCACGCATTTCAATCTACTGAACCTCTGCACTGAACCAATCCTTTGAGTTTCTTCACTCCTTTGGGTCACTCGACGAAAGTCACAGTATCCACTGCATTATCAAGTTTTGGTCCATGTCAAGTTTCCGTTGTTATGCCTCAGTGTTCAAGGGAAGTGTCTGCCTCAAGAGTCAACCATCACAAATTCCTGTTTCAATACATGTGTTAGTCCATGTTCATTTGATCCACCAATTACATCTCTGTCTCAATTTTGTGTTGTTGATGGGGGATACATCAAGGCCCTCCTTCGACGAGTCTATTCCTGTCGACTTCAACACATTATCCATGAGCTAGACTTAGAAACCAGTCAGTACCTTGGGACCTGCATGTCTCAATGGTAGGCCTCCTCGCTTCCAACAATGGGTTTACATCATTGAACCCTGATCGGGTGATTCCACAGATGTTCGACTTCAGCTCATCCATTCACATTTGTTGGAATATACTAGAGTACCTTGGGAATCATTGACATCAATGGTGATTTCCATCGTGCTTGTTAACGATTTACCTCATTGACCGGTAATCAAGTGGTTTCTGCCATGTTCAACATCAGGACATCTATTCACATGGTTATATTCGTACTACATCGGGATCGATAAGAAGACCCTGGGTTGAGTCATCAATCTTATATGAACTTTCCCCAGGTTGCGATGGAGTTTCTTTGAACATTGACATATATACTGTAACATAGATCCACTTTGTATTGGTCGTGGCTATGTGTTGTCGTCTCATAGATCCACTGTGCATTCTTCGTGGCTACGATCAATTTAGGTCATAGAAGTATAGATCCACATTGTATCTTCAGTGGCTATACCTTTTTTTCAATACAATTATGGATTTGTAGTGTATTCTATGGCGACCATACCTTAAAAAGTCTTTATCACTCAAGCATAGGTATGCCCGCCTTGGTTTTGAAACATGTCATAATATTTGTTTGATGGTTGTGTGTAGCTTTTTCTGACCTCTCTAAGTCCATACCCTTGCTCCAAAAAGTCTACAAATTACTTCAGTCATCATCGTCTTCTGACTTCGCACTTTGAGGGGCAATCTGTTACACATAAAAATCACTCATTACAATGATGGCCTATTGTCGTCACCATCAGTGTTGCAAGTGTCGCATTTTGGTCTTAAGTGTCGCAAAAATCATATTGTTATCTTGCCTATGTCATCTCTCCAATGACATCACAAGGACACTTAAGTCGCCTCAAATACTAGTTTTGAAGAGGAGAAATCATTTGATGAAGAGTACAAAGCATTTGCCATGAAGAAAACCACTCAAAAATGATTTTTGGAAGGCAACACTCCCCTAACCACTATCAGGGAGCATCAATGCTCCCTAGCCTTCTTTGGGGGAGTGTTGAAACGATCTATGCACCCTTTTGGTAGAGCACTGCCCTTTCTGAGCGAATTTTGGTTTGTTGAGATAAATCAGGGAAGAATCCCCTCAATCTGTGAAGTTAATTGGATTTGAATCTGAGGTCAAACCTCGATCTTAGGGAAGATCCACAACTAAAGGAGAGGAATCCTCAACTTATCCCAATTATCTCTCAAATGGCTAGGCCTGTCCAAGATTATATAAGGAGGCCTTCTCATGGTGAAAGGTACATGACATGATAGAGATTGGAGATACCAAACTTATGATCTCATGAGTGGTATTGACAGGGAATTGGAGAAAATAAAAAGCATCAAACTTATGATCCCATAAGTGAGATACCATTGAAGCATAATCAATGTGGATTACTTGAGCAAAGGTTGGACAAAGAGAGCTGGAAGAAGTTGTTGCACCTTCATCAAAGGTCTGTAAGTACTCTTCACTTGTTCTCATTAATATACATATATGCTTGGCCTGTTTCTTTCAAGTTTGTGTTTTTTCCACATGAACTTGTCTCTAGTAGATAGATCTGTTTTTGAGCTAATCTCAGTAGAATAGGAAGTTTGTTGTATCTTTGTTTGTTCTACAGGACTTATCAAGGAGAATAGGATTGAAGCTCAACTTGGACTATGTGAGGATAAACACCATTAAAAAGGTACACTTTTCTTATTCCTCCTCATACATTAGCTTGATTAGATCTAAAAGGATGTCAGTGACCAATGATAGCACTGTTTCTGTCTTGGTTTTAGGGGTCTAGATACCAAGAGGGAATCCACTTGTCCGCAGGAAGATTCACCTGTAACACTATGATAATTTGATTGTACCTATTATATCCATATAAAAAGGAGAAATACTTCTTTCCAGATAGAGTATCCAATACTTGGTCAATGAAAGGAAGAGGAAAATAATCCTTTAGAGTGGCCTTGTTAAGTTCCCAAAAATCAACACAAATTCTCCATTTCCCAGTCACTTTCTTTGGAACCACTACAAGCGGGGATACCCACTTAATTTCAGAGATGGGATAAATAAATCTGAAATTTAATAACTTTTGGATCTCCTCTTTTACTATATCTTTGAGTGTTGGGTTCATCCTTATCTAGGGTTTCCTAATAGGTGTTACTTCCCCCTGGGTATATATGTGATGGATACATGTTTCAGGGTGTATACCTTTCATGTCAATGTATTCCCAGGTGAATGCCCCTGATCGTTCTTTAAGGATACTTACTAATTGTTTTTGTTGGTCTGCATCTAGCCCATAATTTATATGTAGAAATTTTCATGGACTAATCTCGTAGGGCATGATATAAGATGTGGCAGACTCGTCTATCTCGAAGATGAAATATGTCGAGGACAAAATTGATGGGTCCAATTGTTCCTGAAACTCTTCCCCAAACATGTACTCAAATTGGGGAAAAGATTGTGGAAAATCAACACACATGATAACATAGATGAATTGGTTTAGCATATTTTTCATTGTGTTCTTCTGAAGTGCCCAGGCATGGTCACTTGGCAACACTGGTTCTTCCCAGTCCTCATTCTCATATGGACATATATGGTGGCTTGAATGTCCATATGAGATGGCCATTTCTCCCTCTCTACAGCCAATAAATGCATTGGTTGTGGCTAACCAAGGTCTCCCCAAAATGACGGGATGGCCTTTGGTAGGATATTTTGAGTGGATGACCATAAATTCTATTGGGTACTCCCACAAGGCTAAAGTAACTATGATATCATCCAAAATTCCTTCAGGTATAACCCTAGTCTTATCTTCTAATTCCAAAATGGTTGGGGTAGGTCTAAGAAGAGGTGTTAACTGTAATTCCTCCCAGGTAGTAATGGTCATAACACTAATGGTTTCCCCTAGGTCTATGAGAGTGTTCCCAATGGAAACCTCATTAATGGTTATAGTCACTATGATATTTCCTGGGTTTACGTATTTTTCTACCTTAGGTTTCTCTGATATGTACTCAGTAAGTTCTCCTATCAAATGTACTATAGGAGGGTCCTTTTGCTTCCTCCCTGGCTTCTTAATACACAATTCTTTGACCACCTTATTATAGATTGTTATATCCTTAATGGATTGTAGCAAGGGAATCTTGACACAAATATTCTTCAATTCATTCAAGATGTCAAATTCTGGTCGGGTGGTAGGTTTCTCGATTACGAATATTTTGGATAAGGAGGGACCTTCGTAATTTGTGAAGGTTCCTCTTGGGGAAGCTTGGGTTATTGGTTCTTAGGAATAATAACATCTTCCCACCTAGTGTCATCCATGGGTTGTTTGGGGGTTTCCTCTTCTTCTTCTTCTTCCTGGATGATTACTAAAGGTCACTGCCTGTCCAGAACTTTTCCCAACCTTAGTTGAATCTCCTGCAATGAATCAGGAGAAATAACATATGTTGGGAATGCCTACATCTCAACATTGTGAAGAGGTTGAGTGGGATTATTATTGGGATTGGGAACTGGTTGTGTCGGTAAAAATGTCGGTCTTGGGGAGCTTTCATTCTAATATTGTTGTAGCTGTTGTTGTGGAATAGGAGGTAAAGGTGGTGGAACAAAATCTGGAAGAAGTTGTGGAATGTTCGGTGGAAATTGAGGATAAGAATGGTTGGGCATAGGGACAGGTGGAGATTGAGGGTTCCCTTGGTTATGCCCTCCTCTCCATCCTTGAGTCCAAGGGTGTTGGTATTGTGTAGACTAGTTTTTCCAACTTGCTGAGTTCCATTGTTGTGGTTGTTGATAATAGGGTGGAAATTGAGGTTGTAGATCTAGGTATGTAAGTTGATTCCTAGGCTATCATGGCCTCCTAGGTGTGTAAGAGGACTCCCCAGGATCCCCAATCCTACATATGGCTAACAAACCAAGCAATGATGGACATTTTTCAGTTGAGTGGTCCTCTATGAAGAAGCCACAAACTGAAATGTTATCCAATGGACATTCCCTTGAGGAATGCTTCCTCTTGCATCTTGGGCAATATATGCTCATTGCTAGATTTTCCTCCTCCTGTTTCTTTTTAATATTGAGGGTGTCCAACTGGGAACCTATTGTGCTTAATATATTTGTTTTGAAATTCTCTAAAAGGTTCCCTATCTTTGCTCTCGTGATACCACCTGAACTAACCAGTTTTAAGTTTCTACTGTAAGGATCCTGAACACTTTTCCATGTTTTAGCTCTGCTCCTCGAGTAATTTTTACACATTCCATAGATTTCAGCAAATGGTTTATGGGATATGTCACCTGATTCCATCAGGTTAAGTATCTCTAGGTATTCCTCTGAAATTCCCTTAAGGAAAAGGTCCCTAACTGCATCATCTGGAAGGTCATGGTATTTTGATTTATGGTAGATATAAGCAAATTGTTCCATATAATCCTCAAGATTCTCATCTTCTAACTGTTAGACTTTGAAAATATCATTACGAGAATCCTTGGTCTTGCAGTAGTCTTGGTAATTTTTAAGAAATATATCTTTCATGGCTTCCCAAGACCTAATACTAGACTCTCCCAACCCCATGAACCATCTTAGTGCAGAGTTCTTGAGGGTGGTAGGAAAGAGTTTAAGTTTTTGGGCATCTTGTAAGTAGTTGTAGCTCCTACACAAGACGTCGAACTCAAATAGGAATGAATCTGGGTATTCACTTCTTTTACCGTAAAAGGTGGGTAGTGCTGAGCGGGGAATATTTTTCATATTAACATTCGACGTGGTGTCCAAAATTGGAAACCCAAAGGTGGTTTCGGTTTGGTTTCCAGCTTCTTCTTCCTCCTCGTGTCTTACATTGTTATGATCCTCCTGATCATCCATACTGGTTTGGTTTCCAAAAAGAGAGCACCTAGGTGGTTTTATCCTTGAAGAGAACAAGGTCTCCCAAGGTATTTGTCTAAGAAAGGTATCCCTCTGATGGGAAGGTCTTCCTACTGCTTGGATGTCTAGGACTCTACTCGAGCCAGTTGAGATTATTGGTGCCAAAGTTTCTATGTCAATTTGAGAGACAATTATATTGGTTGAACTACCAAACAAGGTATTCACCTATTCAGGGTCTATGATGTCTTCAAAATTAGGATCTCTTGATGGTGGTAAGAAAACAAAGGTTGTATTGTTTGGTTCTGTGGAAGGCTCAAGTGGTCTTGCCTCGTGTCCCACTATTACTGATGCTTCAATTTTATGTTCTATAGTGCTCCATGTCTTAGTCTCTTCATAGACTGCTTTAGCTCTTTGGTTGAGCTAGTTCCTATTTTTTGGTATCACTCTGTGGAATTTATGAGTGGAATGTTTCTTCCCCCGAAAAGGTCGGAAGGAACCTTGGTTGAAATGTCTGATTAGATTTAATGTATATACCTTTTAGGTCCCTAGGTATGTTCATGAAAGAAAATAACAAAAATAAAAACTACCATTGGGTTTTGGGGAACCTGCTATAACAGATGTGCAGGTTCTTACCTCTCATCTTAAAGTTCCCCCGCCACCAAACTAATGCTAAGGTTTAGAAATGATCTATTTCCTAACTATTTCCTACCTTAAGACAACTCCCCAGCAACAGTGCCAAAAATGATGGGTGTTCTATATGCACTAAAAACCCTCAATTAAATTGTCAACCCAGGGTAAGTAAACTTAGAGTTGTAGCACTATCTATGCCAAGGTAGAAAATCTAGAGCTATTATAGTCTAACTAAGGAAATGGTCTATCTAAGGGCTAATCTACTTAAGCAAAGACTATCAATGATCAAACCTTATCAAGGAACTTAAATTGTTTACCCTAAGTAACTTTTGAACAATGGATCGATGGATTGTCCTAAAGAAGAAAATGAAAACCCTAAAATGAACAAGTTAACTTAATCAATCTAATGAGAAAAAGCAAGCCATCTATTCAATATATTCATCTTAATGAACAATAGAAACAACAAACTAATCTAATCAATCTATTCAAGTCGATGAGCAACAACAAGTAATAAAATAAGCAATCAAATAACTTAACCTATGAAAACTTATGCAGCAAGTAAACTAATCAAGACTACTTAATAGGTAATTAATCAAACTATTAAGCAAGTGAACTCTATTTTTAAGATAAACTTCATAATTACTTCTAATCTACAAAAGTAAATCTTAACCTATTGAATTAAAAACATCATGACAATATTCAAAGATTAATCAACAACTACTCTTTAATCTACAATAACAAGAAAACTTCAAATGTAATGTTGATGATTATGTCTTCGGTGTCTTATGACATCATAATGGCATTTAACAATTAGTGATAACTCAAGAGGGATAAATTCAATATTAACTTCTATAGCGAAGTGAAAGGTATGAATCAGGCAATCTAACGAGAACATAGCCATTATAGAAGAAATATCAACTACCTTGAAAATCCATGTGATCTCTCAATTTATGCATTAATCATCCATGATAAAGAAAAAATTATTCTATTTAATTCAAATTCATTCTTATGCAAATGTAAGCAAATTCACACTATTAGAGATTTATAACTAAAAACTAAACTCAAAATCAAAATTTGAATTAAAATTGTAGTCTAGATCTAGAATGGAAATTGCATGAAGTAAACTAAACTAATCCTACTTATTAACAATTCAAATTGCAAATTGAAATACTCATAAAAACATAACTCAAACCCTACTTCTATCTCAACATACTACGAGAAAATTGATAAGCAAACTAAATAGCAAACTAGATAAGAAAACTAAATAGCAAACTAGATAAGCAAACTAGGAATCAAAATCAAAACTAGTAACTATTCATCCATCAAAACTTTGCCAAAGAAACTCTATACTATGTTTTACTCTGTTTTAACCCAATACTCTGTTCTACTTTAATTTGCAGAAATTCAAGTATCATTTAATCACACAAGAAGGTTAGTAGCTAAACTTGCAAGCTATTACTAATTAATTAAAAAGACATAGCATATTAACACTATCCTTCACAAGCAACCTGCAAAAAGTAAACTGAAACAATTAAGCTATGAACAACAAACACACAACATGTAAAATGATAAAAATGCATATAACAGAAAATGGAAGAAATAACAATTGCACAACTTGAATACACAATCTAACTAGATAAATATTCACCCAGACCACTGGTGGGCCTCCCAGCAGGTCGTGGCTACTCCTCAACAACAAATCACGAGCTCAAGCAACACGATTTTAGCATTTAAATTAAAAACACATTTTTTCACAAGTTTATGAAAATGTCTCGAATTACACAGCAAAAACAATTCTAGCTTCACAATTCTTAACTTAACTTTTGTCTGAGCACTATTGTGGTATTTATAGCAGTTACAATTCGAGAGGTCAACCACTGGAAGGGTCGACCTCCTCTAAAAACAACAAATTACATTAAATGCGCTAAAACTTCTTGTGGCTTCTAGAAACCAAACGAGCCACTCAACGCTCAGCATAACAACTCAATCCAAGATGTCAAGATCACAGTAGCTGGAGTCTACGAACATGAGCAAAACCCATGTCGTCGATTTTCCCAACACAGGTCGCCGATATAACAACCGCCAACTCGCCCATAGTTTTATTGTTGGATGGAGTGTTAGACGCAGTGCCGGATGCAGTGTCAGATGGAGTACCGGACGAGCTACTGGATGGAAAAACTCCATGCGATTTTTCCTTGTGACACACAGATCGTGCATTAGCTCCTTGCAATCATTAAATCATGTTGAATTAAACTTAAAACCATCACAAAACATCAATTATACGTACCTGGTATAAGATACGATGATTTGATATAAGAATCCTTCAAAACTTCTTCAAAATAGTAAAATATACATATAATACCGGTCAAAAAGGATCTAATCATCATCATTAATTTAACCAAATCACGAGCCCAACAGTGAGAAAAAGATATATGAGTGAAGGATGCTTGAAAATTCTTAATGTCAATGAACAAAGGTTGTAGAATGAAGTTACTAAAGGTGAATTATCCTTTCATCAATTGAATGACTACTAATGAATCTCCAAAAATATGAATTTGAAGAACTCCTCTTTCCTAAGCCAACAATAGAGCTAGTTTTAGGGCCATAAGTTCAAAAAAATTATTTCTTTGGAGCCATTACATCTTTGAATGATATACAATGGCTTAGGTAAAGGTGGATAACTCCCCAACCCCACCTTTAGAAGGATTTCCTTGTGATGCACCATCGCCCAAGGAAGTTAGCTTCAATTTTAGATTCATAGAGACAACACCTACCAAGGCCTTCAAAACTTATTTTCTGTAGGATGTGTCAAGTTAGGATCTTACCTAGTCCCACTAAGTCAGGAGCTATGTATTTATCCTTTATGACTTGCACACATAATTTGGTACCTTGGAGGAGACTCCAAACATTTTTATCAACTAAATATTTTAAGAAAAAGAAGATATTCTTGAGACCCCATCCTTGTGATTTGGGAATTGCTACTTTTTTCCAAGAGACCATCAAGGATTACTCAATGGATTGGAATGGCCTCTAGAACTACTTTGACAAGGATCCACCTGTCTCCATGTGAGAGCCATCAGTTGCACCAGAAATTAATATTTTTTTACACTTTTGCTATCAGCCACTACTAGTCACCTTTTAGACACAAATTGGCCTTCATATCGAAAGCTAAGTATTTCAAATGAGCATTGAAATCCACAATGAAAAAGGGAAAATGCTAGGAGATGTAACATTTTTTACCTTCAAGAAGCCCCAATAGGAAATTGTCAATTTGGATGAATTGATATTCATGAGAGTCATTTCACATAAGAGTCGATCATATCTTTTATATTATTAAAAACTCTCCCATTGTTGTCATAGAATATAAGTATTTAATCTACAAAAGGTAAATAAGATAAATTACAGGTGTTTCCTACATAAATGCCTTTAAAATTACTACTTGTTGAGGATACCTTTATGGATTTGTTGAGCCCTTTTTCTTCCCTAGGAAAAATAAGTGAGGATAGTTGGCATCCCTACATAATTCCTCTTTCTAGTTTGAATAAATGGGATGTAGCTCCATTTATTAGGATTTCAAAAGAGACTTAATTGATACAACTCATAATTCACATGACAAATTTATGATAGAAACCCAAATGGATAAGAATTAGTCTCAAGAAGGGCCAACTCACCTTTTTGAAAGATTTGGAAAGACCCACTTTTACAGTCATTTCTCTTAAGTTCCTTGTATTTATTGATTGGAGTCCTTCTTGAGAAACCCCCACTGCCTCATAAATTTGTCACCCTTCCAAGAATCGAAACTAGTCAAGGGAGATTTGATGAGAAATGATCTCTTTGATATTTTTTGAGATAATATTTAAAATTGTTTTGTAATGTAGTTGTATTGGCAAATTGGACAAAAATTTTCAAAAGAAGAGGGATTGTCAGATTTTGGAATCAATGTGATGAAGGTTGTGTTGAAGGATGCCAAGGTTTATCGTATGATTCTCAAGCCATCCAATAATGTCATTATAATTCTATAATAAAGCCATAACATATTAGAAATAATTCCATAAGGAGGTCATCTGGTCCAGGGCTTTTGTATATTTGGAACTTTAAAGGGTCCGTACGAGTTCGTCTTTTCAAAATTTTCCACTTCGAAAATTATTCAGTTGTGATTAGGATCCCACATATAGAGACCCATTAGAGAATACAAATAGCCTCATCTATGAAATATTTTGATACTAAGAAACAATCCAGAGTCTTAGATATTCTTACCTTGCATATCCTCTAATTTCTCTATGTCGAGTTATGTTTTTTTGTTTCAACATTCAACAATCCCACCCTTTCCAATTTGCTTATGAAGAAACCTATCAAATTATCAACCTGGCCCAATGGCCCCAAAACCTCTAAAACACCTAGAGAGAAGTTCATGTCACCTCCAACTATCACCAAACCCTTTTGTACAAATGTATAGTTGAAGAAATTTTCCTATAATTCTAGCATAATGGATTAGGGGCCATAAATATTCAAGCAACTAATTTCCTTCCGTCTAGAGAGAAAAGATAGGTCCTCAATACAAAATTCCCAAGTGCAAGAATAGGAGAGTAATCCTAATTTCCAAATAGGTACATTATATATATAGATCTTCTTATAGCATCTATGAAACTAAATTCCCACCCCATTAAAAGCATGGATAAATCTTGAACTACCTTTTCTCCATCTGTCATTAGTTCTTGTAAGAATATGATATATGGATTATGAAATTTAGTTAACCTTTTAATAACCAATTTATTTGAGGAATTGACCAACCCTCTATAGTTTAGGGTTAGGAAGATCATCTAGAACCATCTCTTTGGGCCTTTTATCTAGGAGAACTAATCAGTATTACTTTTCTTCCAATTTTGAATTTGGTATTTGTTTTCTTTTGATCCAGGGATGGGAATGTTTTTCTCCCTGTCTTAGTCTCTTTGGGGTCTTTCTCATCCAGGAACCCTAGACCTTTGATAATCATTCCTTGAAAAATAGATGTTTCCATGTTCCTCAGTCTGAGGTTGTACTTGGTAGTCTTAGAGACTTGGGAGTCATTATGAGGATTTGGTCCAATTTTCTTCCATAGAAAAGTTGTATAATTTTCTAGAGAAATGCATCCAATAGTTTCATTACCTCCCAATCCATCCAAAGGATGATAGGGGAAGAATAGGGAATCGATATCCTTGAAAGGATACGAAGGAATTCACTATATTGAGTATTGGTTATACTAAGTTATAAACCTACCTTCCAGGACCCAAAGAGAAATTTATCAAAAAAAAAAATCAATAATAGGGGGAGGAGGAGATTTTTCTTACTCAATTCCTAAGAGAGATTGATCAGATTCTTTTGATCCAAGATATGCAACTCTTGTTGATCATTTTCCTCCTTTCTTGTGTTATCGACATAGAGTTTTCTTCAAGAATCGTTTTTAAGGTCCACATAGAGGGGATGTTCATCTATGGAGTCCGATCGAAATATTTATTTTCTTAAATATCCTTACAAACCCATATTTTGCTTACATTTGGGAGATGAAATTCCTTAGCTAGATTCCCATACTCATGGAACTTATCACATTTGAATGATTTCACCCTCTAATTGTGCATCCAAACTAAAGATATAAAAAAATTATTTAGAACTTTGAATATAGAAAAAAAAGTTCAAAAATTGGAACTAGGATGAGGATGGACTACTCACTAACAACACGTGCACATATGAATGAAGGTACAAACAAATAGGTACCTGTCAGATATTTCATCCTCGGGTGAGGGAATCTTGGGACAAATAGAGGGAAATGCGACTGCATCTAGTAGATATGATACGCAAATAAGAACTAGAGGTGAAAAAGTCAGAAGAAAATTTTGTAGATGCATGGAATTTTTTCTTGTCGAAGGAGGATCATGCTCTTATGATGATGAGAGCATAGGAGACATAGAGGTGCTACTCAGCTATAACCATCTGGTGAAACAATGGGTACCTAAGGAACTGCCTCTGTTAGACACTGACTTCATTGTCAACAATAGGACATATCGCATTCCACCATCCTCCCTGCATGGCTTGAGGCTATTTACCATGGATGGAATAATTGTAAAATACAACATAGTAACTGAATTTATGGACTATGTCGGACCGTGTTACAATTATAACGATTTGATGTGATTGTTCCAATATATGTGAAGTATGCATAGATATGCACTCGCCTCAAATTGTATACAACTAATAAACAACGATAAAAATAAGGGAGCGACTATCTATATTGATGGAAGGCCTAATGATTCTGACAATATTGCAAGGTTTATAAACAACACATGAACCAGGACAACAAACAAGAAATTGAATTGCATATATGAGGGACGCAAAGAGAATCAGGTAGTCCTATGTGCAATAAAAAAGATAGCTCGCGAAGAATAGTTATTAGTGGATTACCATTTGAATCGAATAGAAACATCGACTAATAGTGTGTGGGTACTTATGCAACACCTCTTTAAGCAACTTCTACTTATTGCATTATAATTTTTTTTTTATCTTTAACAATGTTTTAAATATTTCACGGTCCCAATTTTATAATAATGTAGGAGGTTGATCGTTGAGGTTCATTTAATTTGGGTGGCAACATTTTTTTTGTTATCAATAACCATTTTTTAAATATTTGGGGTTCTAATTATATTATAATGTGGCAGGATGATCATGGAAAAGGGCCAACCGCAAAACATGTAAATGATTATCAAATTTGACTTTCATTTTACATGAATTTTATTATTTGTTTATATAATTTTATTTGTATGGCAATCATTTATTTCATTTGTTTATATAACTGAAATAACATTGATTTTCATGTTGAAATTATATGTAGTCGGCAGGCCATGTTGATCATGATTTCGCTGATGAGGAGGGGTTGTATTCATCCCCTGATCCAATGGTATTAATAAAAAGAAATATCATTAAAGTGGACAAGGAACTTGATAGCTTGTTAGACCGTCCAGATCAAACTCCTGACGTCCTAGAAAGGATCAATATACTCATGTCACAACTTAACACATATAAGGTAATAACCATAATTTAAAGTGTTTTTTTTTAATGTACTCATATGTTCAATTATGAAAGTCTATTTTTTTAACTTTTACATTATCTCATGAAAAAACATTTTTTTTTTTATAAAGAGATTTTTGGAGCTTGTTCAGCCTGGTGTTAGTAGTAATGGCGATGCAAAGATGCCATAGAGTCCTGACGCGGGATGTCATACAACTTCTAGAGTATTGTTTACTTCTCCATCTTCCACACCTTATTTAGATAGGATCCATGACACACACCACCAACCATCCACACAACAGTCAGTCTCTAGAGGTTGTTATAGGGTAAATCGGTAGATGCGGACATGAACTAATCCCCCTAGATTCAACTGGATCTAGAACAAAACAAGACAGGACATGACGCTTTCCCTAAGTTACAATCATTGAATTTACTACCAAAGAAGGAATAGATAACTTAATTTTAAATATCGATTCCTTATATCTTTGTTGTCCCTACTTCGCTCCGGTGCTCTTGTGATATTGATCCTGCAATGAAACACAAACCAACCAAAGTGAATGCAACAATAGTATATTCAATGACAACCTATGCATGTGATCAAGGAGTTATGCAATAAAATGAGAATGATTTTATGGGAAAGAAACATGTCATTGTATTAAAGAATGTGGAAGAAAGATACAACCAGATGTCTTGACATTGTCAAGTTCCTTCCAATAGTTCCTTGCTTCCCACACACTTCTTGCTCCAAGGACTCTGAGACTATAGATCTGACATCTATCTTGACAAAGAAAATCTCAAAGACAATCTAACCAAGCTAACAAGCTCAAGAACTTTCCAACCCAATCAAGCTAACTTTCTTCATGAGAGCTCCTCTCCTTTTATAAGTTGAAGAGGATAAGGTGAGGAGGTTAGCATGATCCCACTAAATCATGAAAGTGAATAAGATCCAAACCATATGGAGGCCACCTCACCATAGAATCTTCTCCTTTTAGAAGCATCGAAAAAATGCTCGTTTTTCCCACATACAAAGGTCATCGCACCCTAGCTATAGTGCATCCTGAGGAAAATCCGCACCCTAGCTATAGAGCAAGGTGTGGAAATCAGGCATTTCCACACCCTGTGTAAATCCTCCAAAAATAGGGTTTTTATAGAGGAAAACACAACTTCTTCTCTCAGGAAAAGTTCTTCTCTCTTCTTTCTTCAGGAATTCAGGCCATTGACCCCTCTGAAGGCAACATATAGGTTTACATCATTAAATTTTATAGGGATGACGAAAATAATGTGTAACAGAGAACCCCCCAAAGTATGAAGTTAGAACAGAGTGATAGCTGAAATACTTTGTCGAGTGTGTGTAGGGAACAAGGAACATGTCAGTCGGAAACCTACTAACAAACAAGGAAATACAGTACAATAATATATCATTACTGAGGTAGGCATTCCCATACTCATCATATAAATGACTCAAAGCATAAATGTCGACATTCAAAGATCCATGTCAAGTAAGACAGGTCATGGCCACCAAACATACATTGTGGATCCATGCCATTATGACTCAAATCTTAACATAGCCACCAAGAATACACTGTGGATCTATGTAATAGTAAAAAATGAATATACTCCAGCGCAACCTGAATCTGTGAGAAAAGATTCAGGGTCTTCATCTCCACCACTATATAGTACGAATCTAGCCATGTGATTACAGGTGTTGAAGTCGAACATGGTAGAAACCACTTGATTACCGATCATTAGTGTATACCTTTAACAAGTGTGAGGGAAATCACCATTAATGCCAATGACTCCCAAGGTACACTAGTACAATCCAACGAATGTGAATTAATGAGCTAAAGTCGAGCACTCGAAGGAATCTCCCGATCAAGGGTCAATAATGAAAACCCACTCTCGAAAGCGAGGAAACCTGCCATTGAAGCATACAAGTTCCAAGGTACCAATTAGTTTCTAAGTCTAATTCCTGGATAATGAGTTGAAGTCGATAGGAAAAGACTCGTCACAGGAGGGCCTTAATGTATCCCCTGTCAATGACATGAAATGGGTAAAAATATATGACGCAGATCAGGGTAACAAGTGATTTAGGACTAACTCAGGGATGGCCGACGCAATGGAAGGCTTAAGGACTACAGAAATGGCCAACACAATAGAAGGCTTTCCGGGTTTAACTTATTTTTGAACATATTGATGACACGACAACTGTCTTGAAAAAAATGACTCAACAACAGGGATCATAGACCAATTTGTAATCTTAGAAAGGGGTATGATCAAGAGGCAAGCATATTTTCCAACCTAGACACAAAGCAAGTGAAAGGGTCTCATGATCAAAGGTGACTCTTCTATAGAATACGGGTTTAGACACATTTCTTTCCCAAAATTTCCCCCACCATTTCTGGCGATTACCTCTTTATTTTTACACAAGCTTGAGGAGGATAACATATGCTTGTAATGTAAGCTCATCCTTTGGATGAGTCCCTCAGAGTATGTTTAACAAACCCTAGGAAGGAGTGGTTTGGTCCCATATGAGCCTTTCGATGTTTGTTTTACGAGTCCAAAGAAAGAAAACTCAGGGGGCTTTTCATATTTAGAGAGTCTGAAAAAAAACTTAAAGAGAACTCTCTCAGTTCCTTTTTTCATTAATTAGTTTAATGAGACTGAAAAAGTGATAAACTATCACCCATCAAACATTTTCTTCAAATAATTTTACGAGCATGAAAAGAACAAGGTCACTCAACAATCTTTTCATGTTTAGAGAGTCTGAAAACAGCTTAAAGGGAACTCCAGTGGGTTCCTTTTTTGTATAACCTTTACGAGTTCGAAAAAGTGATAAAAGTATACTCGATTACATTCTCATTGATTTACGAGCACGAAAAAGAACAAAGAACAAAGACTAAGTTCGGTAACTTATTCTCATGTATTTATGAGCATGAGAAAGAACAAAGACTAAGCTCAGGATTGTTTTCATTTTTACGCAAGCTTTAAAACAAAACAAAACTATGCTTGGACCTAGTTTCATTTTTACACAAGCTTGAACCATAGAAAACTATGTTTGGACTTCCCAACGCATAACACAGGGATGGTAGGTACTTAACCCCCAACTTAAGAAACTAGCGGCTCTAACTTTAGCATGAAGTCCAGAGGCTAAAAGCATTGCCCCCAAAGCTTCGTTTCTTCCAACTACAAAGGTGGATGAAATGAAGCTTCAAATACTAGACGAAGGACTTGACTCAGATAGAGAGGGGGAAAAATATTTCATTTTTTAACGAGCTTGACACAGGAATAAGAATTATGCTCATGAATCCAGGTTCAATCCCTAGACCTCTGTTTCATTTTTTAACGAGCTTGACACAGAAACGGGAACTATGCTCGTAACCTCTGTTTCATTTTTTAATGAGGTTTCTATAGAGATGCAAAAACTATCCTTGCAACTGGTTTCATTTTTTAACGAGATTGAAATCAGAAAATCATGCTCAAGGTTGGTTTCATTTTTTAACGAGCTTGAAATCAGAAAATCATGCTCAAGGCTCTTCTTGATCATCGCTTCCAAGAGGAAAATGCTCTAGAAGGACACCACGTCAAGGGACAAAACTCGATCATGGCTTCCAAGAGATCTTCATTTGACAAAAGAAACACACTATGGAAAGAACACATGTCGAGGGCCGCGATAGGGGTAAGGAGGTCAGGCTCCAATAGCCCTACCGAAGAGATCACCATGTCAAATATTGGATCTAAGTCATAAAAAATAGATCTTACAGTGAGAGGATCATCGTCATCGGTAGGTAAAGACATGGGAGACAACGCCACATAATTGACTTGTGGCGGGGGCAACACTATCTGTATATACAAACCATTTAGGGAGGTAATCCAGTTAGGGCCGATGAATGAAACTTGATCAATAGTCACAATTCTTCCATCGTGAGGGAAATATATCACACGAAAAAGAGTAGACACAATAGCTTTCATGGCATAGACATAATCCCACCTAAGGAATTAAGCGAAATCCAAGGGGTCTTGGACTACCATGACATCAATAAAGACAATTTTCCATCCCAAAGTTACAGGAAACTGAGGAAGAGTCCCTAAAGGTTGTCTGGTTCTTCTGTTGAAAGCTAACAAATTCTGCGTAACTGGCGCAAGATGAGGACAACCCAAAGCTTTCCAAGTGAGAGAGGACAAAATACTAATGGATGCACCTTCATCTATCAGCATCTGAGGAACGTCCCGACCACAAACTTGTACTGTAATATGGAAAGGAATGTGAGAGGGAAGACAAGGTTCAGTTAGCACACCCCAATTAAAAAGGATGGTCTCATTACTTGAAGGGGGTTCCAGGGGAGAAGGAGGAATACCCCTAAGCATGGTAGATTCTGTATCAACAAGAAAAACATGAGCAGTATTCCATCAACTACAGGTGGGTCGATAGTAAGCTTGCGATAAGCAGCTGGAAGTTGAGGCTGTGAAACAGTCATGTCTTCTAGTAATTTCGAGGCTTCATCCATATGAGGGCAAATATGAGTTAGATGAAGCCCTTTGCATAACATACATGGGAACTTGGCTCTACTTTTGTTCTTCCCAACTATATCATGACTAGTTGATGGGAGGTCATGAGCATGTTGTTTAGAGGTTAACGACATGGGTTGGCAAGGGTGTTTAGACCATGCTTCTATAACCTTGGATAGACCAGGGAAATCCTTAAGAATATGGCTACCCTTACAAATCATGTAAGGGTACTTGGTTTTATGTTTGTTTGGGTGTTCTTGGCATCATCAACACTCCCAACACGATCAACAGTAACTTGTTTCTTTCCAACACATCTGGCAGTGGTTGGAAGTGTGGATCCTTACTTATTTCTCTTCTTCTTATTCTTCAGGAATTCAGGCCACTGACCCCTCTGAAGGCAATAGATAGACTTACATCATTAAAAGTCATAGGGATGACGAAAATAATGTGTAACAGAGGGCCCCCAAAGTATGAGTTAATGGCCTGAATTCCTGAAGAAAGAAGGGAGAAGAACTTTTCTTGAGAGAAGAAGTTGTGTTTTCCTCTATAAAAACCCTATTTTGGAGGATTTTTGCAGGCTTCTCTATATGCAGGGTGTGGAAATGCCTGATTTCTGCACCTTTCTCTATAGCTAGGGTGCGGATTTTCAACAGGCTGCACTATAGCTAGGGTGCGACGGCCTTTGTACGTGGGAAAAATGAACATTTTTTCGATGTTTCTAGAAGGAGAAGATTCTATGGTGAGGTGGCCTCCGTATGGTTTGGATATTACTCACTTTCATGATTTAGTGGGATCATCCTAACTTCCTCACCTTATCCTCTTCAACTTATAAAAGGAGAGGAGCTCTCATGGAGAAAGTTAGCTTGATTGGGTTGGAAAGTTCTTGAGCTTGTTATCTTGGTTAGATTGGCTTTGAGCTTTGCTTTGTCAAGATAGATGTCATATCTATAGTCTCAAAATCCTTGGAGAAAGAAGAGTGTGAGAAGCAAGGAATCATTGGAAGGAACCTTACGACATCAAGGCATTCGGTTGTAATCTCTCTTCCTATTATTAATATAATACAGTGGCATGCTTCTTTCCCATAGAATTATCTTTATTTTATTGCATAATTCCTTGATCATATGCATAGGTTGTCATTGAATATATTCTCTCCACTTTCAATTTGGTTGGTTTGTGTCTCACTACAGAATCAATATCACAAGAGCATCGGAGTGAAGCAGGGACAACAAAGATATAAGGAAGCGATATTTAAAGGTATGTTATCTATTCCTTCTTTGGTAGTAAATTCAATGATTGTAACTTAGGGAATGCGTCATGTCCTGTCTTGTTTTGTTCTAGATCCAGGTGGATCTAGGGGGATTAGTTCATGTCTGCATTTACCAATTTATCCAAAAACAAAATGTGGACATAAACTAATCTCCCTAGATCCACCCGAATCTAGAACAAAACAAGATAGGACATGGCACTTTCCCTAGGTTCTAATCATTGAATCTATCATCAAAGAAAGGATGAGTGACATACCTTTGAATATCGCTTCCTTATGGCTTTGTTGTCCCTACTTCACTTTGGTTCTCTTGTGATATTGATTCTGCAGTGAGACACAAACCAACCAAAGTGAAAGAAAAGAGAATATATTCAATGACAACCTATGCATATGATCAAGGAATTATGCAATAAATTAAAGATAATTCTATGGGGAAGAAGCATGCCACTATATTATATTAATAATAGGAAGAGAGATTACAACCAGATGCCTTGATGTTGTAAGGTTCCTTCCAACGATTCATTGCTTCCCACACACTTCTTGCTCCAATGATTCTGAGACCATGGATATGATAACTACTCACAATCTATATTGACAAAGCAAAGCTCAAAGCCAATCTAACCAAGCTAACAATCTCAAGTCAAATTCAACTCAATCAAGCTAAATTTCTCCATGAGAGATCCTCTCCTTTTATAATTTGAAGAGAATAAGGTGAGGAGGTTAGGATGATCCCACTAAATCATGAAAGTGAGTAATATCCAAACCATACGGAGACCACCTCACCATAGAAGCTTCTCCTTCTAGAAGCATCGAAAAAAATGCTCATTTTTCCCACACATGAAGGTCGTCGCACCCTAGATATAGTGGAGCCTGCAGAATATCCACACCCTAGCTATAGAGCAATGTGCGAAAATCAGGCAATTTCGCACCCTGCATATAGAGAAGCCTGTGGAAATCCTCCAAAATAGGGTTTTTATAGAGGAAAACACAACTTCTTCTCTCAGGAAAAGTTCTTCTCCCTTCTTTCTTCAGGAATTCAGGTCATTGACCCCTCTAAAGGCAATAGACAGGTTTACATCATTAAAGTTCATAGGGATGATGAAAATAATGTGTAGCAGAAAGCCCCCCAAAGTCTGAAGTTAGAACAGAGTGATAGTTGGAATAATTTGTTGAGTGTGTGTAGGGAAATATAGTACAATAATATATCCTCATTGAGGTAGGCATTCCCATACTCATAATATAAATGACTCAAAGCATAAATGTCGATATTCAAAGATCCATGTCAAGTAAGACAGGTCATGGCCACCAAACATACACTGTGGATCCATGCCATTACGACTCAAATCTTAACATAGCCACCAAGAATACACTGTGGATCTATGTAACAGTAAAAACTGAATATACTCCAATGCAACCTGAATCTGTGAGAAAAGATTCAGGGTCTTCATCTCCACCACTCCATAGTACAAATCTAGCCATGTGATTACAGATGCTGAAGTCGAACATGGTAGAAACCACTTGATTACCAATCATTAGTGTATACCTTTAACAAGCGCGAGGGAAATCACCATTAATGTTAATGACTCCCAAGGTACACTAGTACAATCCAACGAATGTGAATTAATGAGCTGAAGTCGAACACTCGGCGAAATCTCCCGATCAAGGGTCAATAAAGAAAACCCATTGTCGAAAGCGAGGAAACCTGCCATTGAGGCATGCAAGTTCCAAGGTACCAATCAGTTTCTAAGTCTAATTCCTGGATAATGAGTTGAAGTCGACAGGAAAAGACTCATCACATGAGGTCCTTAATGTATCCCCCATCAATGACACGAAATGGGCAAAAATATTGGAGGTAGATCAGAGTAACAAGTGATTTAGGACTGACTTAGGGATGGTCGACGCAATAGAAGGCTTAAGGACTGCAGAAATGGTCGATGCAATAGAAGGATTTATGGGTTGAACTTATTTTTTGAACATATTGACGACACAACAACTGTCTTGGAAAAAATGACTCAACAACAACGATCACAGACCAATTTGTAATCTTATAAAAGAGTATGATCAGGAGACAAGTGGATTTTCCAACCTAGAAACAAGGTGAGTGAAAGGGTCTCATGTTCAAAGGTGACTCTTCCATAGAATATAGGTTTAGACACATTTCTTTCCCAATTTTTCCCCCACCATTTCTAGCGAGTACCTCTTTATTTTTATACAAGCTTGAGGAGGATAACATATGCTTGTAATGTAAGCTCAACCTTTGGATGAGTCCCTCAAAGTATGCTTAACGAACCTAGGAAGGAGTGGTTCGGTCCCATATGGGCCTTTCGATGTTTGTTTTACGAGTCCAAAGAAAGAAAACTCAGGGGGCTTTTCATATTTAAAGAGTCTGAAAAACACTTAAATAGAACTCTCTCAGTTCCTTTTTCGTAAATTAGTTTAATGAGACCAAAAAAGTGATAAACTATTGCCCATCAAACGTTTTCTTCAAATACTTTTACGAGCGTGAAAAGAACAAGGTCACTCGACAATCTTTTCATGTTTAGAGAGTCTGAAAAGAGCTTAAAGGGAACTCCAGTGGGTTCCTTTTTCGTATAACCTTTACGAGTCTGAAAAAGTGACAAAATTATACTCGGTTACATTCTCATTGATTTATGAGCACGAGAAAGAACAAAGACTAAGCTCGATAACCTATTCTCATGTATTTACGAGCATGAGAGAGAACAAAGACTAAGCTCGGTAACTTATTCTCATGTATTTACGAGAATTAGAAAGAAAAAAGAATAAGCTCGGGATTTTTTTCATTTTTACGCAAGCTTTAAAACAAACCAAAACTATGCTTAGACCTGGTTTCATTTTTACACAAGCTTGAACCAGAGGAAACTATGCTTGAGGTAAGTGGTTTCATTTTTACACAAGCTTGAACCATAGAAAACTATGCTTGGACTTTCCAATGCATAACATAGGGATGGTTGGTACTTAACCCCCAGCTTAGGAAACTAGCGGCTCTAACTTCAGCATGAAGTCCATAGGCTGAAAGTATTTCCCCCCAAGATTCGTTTCTTCCAACTGCAAATGTGGATGAAATGAAGCTTCAAACACTAGACGAAGGACTTGACTCAGACAGAGAGGGGGAAAAGTATTTCATTTTTTAACGAGCTTGACACATGAATAAGAACTATGCTCGTGAATCCAAGTTCAATCCCTAGACCTATGTTTCATTTTTGAACAAGCTTGACACAGAAACAGGAACTATGCTCGTAACCTCTGTTTCATTTTTTAACGAGGTTTCTATAGAGACGCAAAAACTATCCTCGCAATTGGTTTCATTTTTAATGAGATTGAAATTAGAAAATCATGCTCAAGGCTGGTTTCATTTTTTAACGATCTTGAAATCAGAAAATCATGCTCGAGGCTGGTTTCATTTTTTAATGAGCTTGAAATCAGAAAATCATGCTCGAGGCTTTTCTTGATCATCGCTTCGAAGAGGACAATGCTCTGGAAGGACACCACATCAAGGGACAAAACTCGGTCATGGCTTCCAAGAGATCTTCATTGGACGAAAGAAACACACTCTGGAAGGAACACATTTCAAAGGCCGCGATAGGGGTAAGGAGGTCATGCTCCAATAGCCCTACCGAAGAGATCACCATGTCAACTATCGGATCTAAGTCATAAGAAACAAAGCTTACAATGAGAGGCTCATCGTCATCGGTAGGTAAAGACATGGGAGACAACGCCACATAATTGACTTGTGGCGGGGGCGACACCGTCTGTATATATGAACCATTTAGGGAGGTAATCCAATCAGGGATGATGAATGAAAGTTGATCAATAGTCACAATTCTTCCATCGTGAGGGAAAGATATCACATGAAAAAGAGTGGACACAATAGATTTCATGGCATAGACATAATCCCACCCAAGGAGTAAAGCAAAATCCAAGGGGTCTTGGACTACCATGACATCAATAAAGATAATTTTCCCTCCCAAAGTTATAGGAAACTGAGGAAGAGTCCCTAAAGGTTGACTGGTTCTTATCTTAAAAGCTAACAGATTCTGCGCAACTGGCGCAAGATGAGGACAACCCAAAGCTTGCCAAGTGAGAGAGGACAAAATACTAACAGACGCACCTTCATCTATCAGCATCTAAGGAATGTCCCGACCACAAACCTGTACTTTAATCTGGAAAGGAATGTGAGAGGGAAGATGAGGTCCAGTTAGCACACCCCAATTAAAAAGGATGGTCTCATTACTTGGAGGGGGTTCTAGGGGAGAAGGAGGAATACCTCCGAGCACGGTAGATTCTGTATCAACAAGAAAAACATGAGCAGTATCGGGTTTACCCTCGAGCGAGAGAGTAGGAACGAATGATGATGAAGCTTGGATAAATTAGTAAATGCGGACATAAACTAATCTCCCTAGATCCACCCGGATCTAGAAAAAAACAAGACAGGACATGGCGCTTTCCCTAG
>JASDQU011177984.1:6446-26428 GCA_032191745.1 Picea mariana
GGACTCTTGAACAACGGAGTCATATCTATCTTCAACCATAACATTCATACTTTTATGATCATCTTTTAGTTAATAAGTAGGATTTGATGAAATTTCATTTGACAACAAATATTTAAAGTCCTCTTCATCATCACTATACTCATCATATTTAGGTTCCGTAGATAAATCAAGAGGGTCATCAGTCAGAAAAATGCTCGGGACATCAACTGTGAGCAACTCTGATCCTTTCTCTGGCATGCTTTCTATCTCATATTTATACTCCTCCAAATCACAGTCTAAAACATCCTTGAACAACGAACTTCCTTCAAGACTATTAAATGTGACAGCCCTATCCTCTTCATGAAATGAAACACAGCTTACAAGTTGATTTCCTGGCTGGAAATCATCATCATAAATAGGTTCATTAACTTCCTGTAAGGTTTCATCAAACACATGACTGTCATTATTTAAAATCAGGTTTACATTTTCAGAAATGGAAGAAGTTTGACTCTCATATCTGGGATTGTGTATACACTGCAAATCTATGTAAGCAGGGGTTGTAACATGACTATGCAGGAGCAGATTTATTTCTTCTTCAGTCAAAGGAGAAGGTGGTCTATGTATTTTCTGGATAAAAAAACAATTATTTTCTTTCTTTTCTGTAGGTTGACCATGATGTTGAATATCGTCTTCTTGAATATGATCACAATACCTATCATATCCATCTTATTTATCAACCAACTCTTCTTCATACTGATTATCTTCATCGACTTGAGAAATTTCTAATATTCCTTTCTCCTCTTCAAGAAGATTAGTTTGATCTTGTTGTCTTATGAATTTTATATTACAGCAATCTTCAAAAAGTATTTCACTTGAATAGATTCTTTTACAATATTGATGAAAAAGGATGCGAAAATCTTTCAATGAAGGAATACTGGAATGGGATAAAGATTTATACCAAAGCCTAGCATCATTTTCCAATGAAAACATAAACAATTTCATGAGGACATCTTCATGGTGTATATTTAATTCATCCATGAGCTTGTGGAATTCAAACAAGTGTTGAGCGGGATTGTCATCCGCATATTCTCCAAATTTAGGAAGGACATCTTCCCAAACTTTAATGTCTGGAACAGTGTTGGGAAAACTATAAACATTTGTAAAGTCCAGAGGAGAAAACCTTGCAGCAATCCAAGCAGTGAACGAATTCGACATTTTGAGACCAGTGGAGTTGCGAGTGAATCATGTAGAGTCTTCAAACCAAGGAGTCGTCAGGTGAATGATCACAGCCAATTGAATGCCTATCCCTTGTTCACCATCAAGGAATAGATCTAAACTTTTTGTCGTATCCCAAGGAAGATAGCTTCGTTCCTCCGTCCCCGGCAACGGTGCCAGAAAATGTTGTCGCAAGAGTTGGTTCTAGGTTGTAATAGAGCCAATCCTTAGCACATTTTAAATGTCACTCGGACTTGACTTGGGTTGCATGCAAGTAAATTCTAAGATAACCTCGAACCACTTTTGATTGGAAACTGCCCCTTCCAACCCGAGAGGGATCTCTCAAAAATATGTTACAATAGGATATTCAATAAGCTTAACAGTGGGAAGATCTATGGGTAACATAAAGTTTTGGGTTTTTAGGGTTGGTTGGTTGGACTAGGAGGTAGTCCATTGGGAATGGAGTCAAATGATTAAGCAAATAATATGAGTGTTTCGGCAATGGAAATCCATGGAACAAAGGCGAGGTAGAAGTCATTATTACAGAGAGAAGGATTTATAAAAGTATGGCAACATAATAGAGAGAAAACATATCAAAATGCAAGGAGCACTTAGCAATGAGTGAATTCCAAGCATAAATCAGTGGAAAGAGATGGTTGGGACAGAGCATCTATCCAAGGATGAATTCTGAACCTTCAGATCTCTACAAGAAACAACCTATAACATGTCTTGCAATAGAACATCTAACAAACGGATGAATTCCATTACAAACATAGTCACAAATAGGGAAGAAAATGGAAATAAAACCAAGTGAAATGATGCAAGAATGAAGCAATAAGACATTCTCTACAAACAAAATCACAAGAATCTCTGTTGTAGATTAAAAATGGCTCTGTACTCTTTTACTTAAACAGGAAAACAAATGTTACAGCCCAGGAGTACTACTCCTGTGTGTCTTTTTCCCCCTTTTATCTCTCAAAGAGATATACAATATATAATCCTTCATTATATAACAGATGAGAAACGACCTCAAAATCGATTGAGAAACAAACTGGCAGTTATTTAACTGAAATTTGGGCGCATTCCTACATTTCTGGGTCATGTCTGCAGCTCCATATTGAGGGGAACTTTTTCCTATCTTCCTGAGATCTAAATTAGGATCTGAAGATACCACTAGAAATATTAGGATCTGTAGATGTCAATCGACTATTCAAACATGTAAAACGGCCTCTCCAAGGTTGAGAAACGTGAGTTTTCCCACAGGCAGGTCTTTTGAAAAAGCCTGCGATTTCAGTGGTTAACGGGCCGAAAACATGGGTATCTTAGCCACCGAAAGTCCTGGATTTTGGCAACTAACAGTGCAATTTCAAAGCATCGTAAGCCACTAAAACCTTGATTTCAGCTTTTGGGTTTTGGGGAAATGGAGAAATGGTCAAAATCTTTATGTCAGCCAAACCCTTGACTGTCGAAAACCCGAAATGGTGATGTGGCACTTATGTAAAACCTTATTATAGCGATTTTATTGTCGTTTATTGATTTCGGCTTTGGGCTCTTGGGGAAACGGAGCAATGATCAAAATCTTTATTTCGGCCAAACTCTCGACTGCCAAAAACCCGAAATGGTGGTGTGGCACTTATGTAAAACCTTATTATAGTGATTTTATTACCGTTTATTGCATTCTTTTAGTACCTCCACGTGACTTGATTTCTAGGTAAAAATGCATCTACACTTTCGGCAGCTAAGGGAATATGAAACCTGAGATTTAAGATACCGAAATTATGCACTTTCGGTAGCTAAACACTATAATTTTTTCCCTCCTAAGCTACCGAAAGCCAAAATTTCAATATTTGTTCCAACACCCTTCAGCAAATTGTCGTTCAGAATGACCCTGATTTGCTTGTTGCTTCATGCGGTTTTGAGCCATGACTAAATTTTCTTTGAGAGTACGGAGAATGGTCATGCAAGATATAATATTATGGTCAACCTCATGAACCTTGGAGACACCTCTCATGTATGGGAGAACCGATGGTGACTTATGTCCGTAGATTGCTTCAAAGGGAGTCGTGCGAGTGGTCATATGATAAACGGTGGTGTACCACCATTCATCTATGGGTAACCATTGAACCCGTCGATTTTGTCATTAGAATGCAAAACACATCAAATATGTTTCTAGACACTTGTTGACTACTTTCATTTGGCCATCCGTCTTGGAATGATATGTTGTACTAAGTTGTAATTGGGTTCCATGGAGCTTGAATAATTCTTACCAGAAATTGCTAGTAAAAGTTGGATCACGATCAGAAACAATAGAATGAGGTAGTCCATGGAGTTTGAATATATTATCCATAAAAATTTGAGCATCTATAAATTTTGTGAATGGGTAACAAAGAGCACATAAATGAGCATATTTGGAGAGACGATCCACTACCACCATGATGACTGACTTATTTCCTTATTTGGGTAAGCCCACAATGAAATACATATAAATATTTGTCCAAATAGTAGGTGGAATCGAAAGCGGTTGGAGTGTGCCAGGAGTTTTAACATTCTCTCCCTTATTGCATTGACATATATCGCATTATGCCACAAAGGTGCGAACGTCCCGTTTCATATCATCCCAAAAGAAAGAGCATTTGACTCGTTCATAAGTTTTGGTAAAACGTAAATTCCCTACAATAGAAGAAGCATGAAACTCAGAGAGAAGCTTGGATTTAAGGGCCGACTATTTTCTTAAATATAGGAGACCTTTATAGTGAAACTCTTTATTGTGCCAAGAGTACCCTAGAGCAACTTGGGGATCATGTTGTGTTTTTTGGATAAGGATGGATATTTTGGGGTCTTGCAACCATTCTTGAAGAACAACCTGAAGCCAGTTGGTGACAATGAATGACAGGGAAAAGAGAGACCCTTTCTTATTCATATTTCTTGGAGAGAGCATGATCCAAAATGGATCTCGGAGCCAAGATGGGGTTCAAGAAGGCCTAAAAATAAAAGTGCTTGAAATATCTTAAAAATGGACGTGTGCGTAGGCCTCATCGATACAAACCCAATGCAACTTGAATGGGCTCAAATGGACATCGTATGACCAAGATATCGCGATATGTTTGTTTTTTCAGACATGCAAAATTTGATGATTGTACAGTTCGTACATTTCGTAGAGTGTTGACGTGGCAGCTAACTGTACAGTCGGTATGGCCATACAGTTGACATGGAAGGGTGCATTGGCGCTGAATTGGACTGGTACAAGTGGACGAGTCAGGGTCTGACACCTGGTTGTTGGGTATGTGTTATATTCTTTGCATGTGTGTGTGTGGGTGCGTTAGGTTCGACAACTATGTTTGAAGAAACCTCTAGTAGTTCTCTTTGTGTCGTGTGCGCTGGTCTCTTTCCTAGGGGGCTCCCAGGGGGGGTAGGTATGCCGCCCCCTGGTTACACGCAACGTTCAGGGCAGTGCCCCGAAATTATTTTTTGGGTTGTTTTTGCTATTTTTAGTGGTTTACTAAATTAATCTCGAATTAAGGGATTAGGGTTTTGGTATCTACGGAATACCTAAAAACATTGTATATATTGTATGGTGAATGGTGAAATTCAATGTAATGAATATAAGAAAGGTTTTCACAATTGAGGGTTTCTGGTATAAAATCTTTGTGTACTATGTGTATGAGCCATTGATTAAATTTTGTTTTGCTTAAGAATCTATCTGCATTGCTTTAATTAACAGGTTTAAAACTTACATGTGGTATCAGAGATCATTTTCGGCTTCAGAGGGACATCTTTGTTGTTGAGGGTTTGGCTCGGCCTTGATAGATCAAGATTATCTTGGGTCTGTGATAAACCTGGGTTTAGTGGGATCTTTTGCACTTGTGATTTGAGTGCAGAAAGGGAAATGGAAAGCTCTTCTAGAATCGAGATAGAGAAGTTCAACAGTAAAAAATTTGAGCTATGAAAGCTAAAGATGGAGGACCTTCTTGTAAACAAAGAACAATGGATCACTATGGATCCTAGTACACATCCTACTAGTACACCGTCTACTAGCACATAGGACACTAGTACACAACCTACCAGTACACAAACTACCAATACACCACCTACTGGTATGTCGAAAGAAGATTGGGAGAAGTTGGACAGAAGAGCAAGGAGTACTATTCGACTTTGCTTGGCAGATTCGGTGTTGTTGAATGTCTCAGGACAGTCTACAACCAAGGAACTATGGGATAAGTTGAGGAATTTATATCAATCAAAGTCCCTGGTAAACAAGTTGTTTCTTCAAAAGAAGATGTATCATCTTAGGATGGAAGATGGAGATTCTGTGAACAAACATCTAAATGCCTTTAATACTCCGGTAAGTCAACTTGTCTTTGTTAATATTACGATTGCAGAAGAAGATAAGTGTATTACTTTGTTATGTTCTTTTCCAGACTCTTGGGATAATCTGGTTGTAGAAATTGGTAGTACCACTCAATCTACATTGAAGTATGAGCATGTAGTTTCATCCTTGTTATTTGAAGAGATGAGGTGGAAAAGCATGGATGGTCATAGCACAGATGATTTATTTGTAATAGGTCGTACCCAAGATAGGAATCCTAGTAAGCCTTCAGGGGGGAGATCTAAATCTACAGGTAGATCTAAGTCTCCAGGAAAATCTTTGAGGAAATGCTGGAAGTATGGTAAAACAGGGCATTATAAGAAAGATTGCAAGTCTAATAAGGTTGAAAAACCAAAGGGATTTGATAGTACCTATTCCACAGAGGCAAAAACCTCCACTGAAGAAGGAGGTGATGTTTACCTAGCATCTACAAGTACACATGTAGACTACGATGTATGGTTGATCGACTCAGGTGCATCATACCATATGACTCCTCATAGGGAGTGGTTCTCTGAATATGAAAAATATGATGTTGGTGATGTATTCCTAGAAGATGACTCAACAACAAAAATATTGGGACGTGGAAGGGTTAAGTTGCTACTAAAATATGGAAGGATTAGAACATTCCCTAGGGTTCTTCACATTCCAAAACTTGCCAGGAGCCTAATATCTGTAAGCAAGTTGGATGATGTAGGAGTGGATACTGTATTTGGAAAGAACACTTGCAATATGGTACGATGGGAAATGGTGTTGATGAGGGGAGTTCGGTGTGGAACTCTATACAAGTTGTTGGGAAGAACAGTTTTTTGTTGTCCTTGAGCAGACAAATAAAGAAGACAAGACCAATATCGTCCCTGAAAAGAAGACCATGTTGTGGCATCAAAGACTGGGGCATATTGGATCAAAGGACCTTCGAACACTACATGGTAAAGGCATGGTTGAAGGTATGTCTAATTGCACTATGGATTTTGATTTCTATGAACATTGCATATATGGTAAACAGAATCGAGTAAGATTCCCATCTGGTGCTACAAGAGCAAAGGGGATCTTAGAGGGGATGTTAGTGTCCACTTTCTCTATTCTTTCTTAGTCGAATAAAACCTAGCTAAGGGGAGCTTAACCTGTCCGTAGGGTAAGATTTCTCACAAAAGTAAATGGTGAATCCACTGAGGATGAGTGTTTCCTAGGTTTTTATCCCTTTTTTGTGTGGGTTGCTTGAGTGAATGATTGTTTTTTTTAACTATTCTTCGTTTTCCTCTTCACTAGACAGCTTACAAAATCCTTGATTAACTTCCTATTGAGTCTAGGCTACTTTTCAGTTATCCTTGAGCACCTTTCAGTAGTGACACTCCCCCCTAGTGTCTTACAAATCATCATTGATGCTCCCTGGTAGTGTATTTAGGAGAGTCACTATTTTAGTAACACTCTGTCCCCTTAGTGATAGGAGCATCACCCTTGATTTTTCACTGATTTTTGGTCTTTGTCTTCTCTGTTTCTTGGCTTTTTGAATCAGAGTTAGACCTCAATTTCTTGTTGGATTGCTTGGGATTTTGTTTGATTGAGAAGGTTGTTCATATCACTCTTTTTGCTTTTGGTAATCTATTTTCTTGGATCAAGTTGTTAAAAGGTCATAAGCCCTTCAAGGCTAATTTAAATCTTTGGAGATAGCTTTGATTGTCAGTAGCTCTAGGTCTTGGTGATTATACAATCATCAAACTTCTATCTTTTGCTCACTAAGAACTTTCTTTTACATTTTGGTTTTGAAAGTTTGTTTCATTACCCTGGGGACATATAGTGCATCAAGCCCTGTCATTTCAATTTTCTTTTTTGGAAACTATTGATCCAATAAGTCATTTATGAATCTTTGAGTGTCTTTTGCATCATCAATTGATCACATATCTGTTGATTTTAAATTATTTTTAAGAGTGATTGCTTTCTTGCTTGAATTAGTGTGAAAAGCCATTTTTTTTTTTATTCCCTCGAGCTTGTGAATGCTTCTTTGTTTGAATTTTATTTCTTCTTCGTGTTCATTTATGTATCAGCTTTGAACTCTTTCTTTTCATTTGAAAGTAAAGAAGCATTAAGAAGGTGCATTTAATTGTATTTTGTATTAGGTCAAACAAAGAGAAATTGATTGCATTCTAGTGTGTAGGTGAAACATTTTGATCTTGCATTGTAAAACAAGTTAAATTTCATTAAAAGAGTGGTTTATGTTTCTTGATTTGAAAGTTGTAATTGTTTCTTTTCTTGAAATTTTGTGTTCCTTCTTATAGATAGCCATCATCGAAACTTAAAGATTGCATTGCATTCATATTTTCTTTGAAGTCTTCCTGGTGTCAAGTATTACACAGCATAGTCAAGTTACATATGCAATCCCTTTTGAGTAACAAATAGACATAAAAGGATCAAAATCATATTCTTAAATCAACTAGACCTTTTCTTTATTACAAAACGATCACAAGTCTAGGATTTTAGGGCCTTGGTTGTAGGGTGGAGAGTAAATTCGCCAAGGCCACTCAAACAAAATTGTAGAATACTAGAGAGTGTTTAAATGCATGTAGTAACAACTAATGTTTGTTGTGATATCTCCTCTTACATGAGATTTAAGCACGAGGTCAAGCGAAGCGACGGTTTGAGATCTCTCCTCTTTCGTTTTCTTAGTGGAACTACAACAAGTTTGGATATTTGAAGAGTGGAAGGTCCCAAGGGTGACACCACTTCTTCTTAGTATTTGGGTCATGGATTTGTGACAACCATTCCCAGTTCCATTTTGTTAGTCTTGATTTTCAACTGGTTACCCACCCAACCGTTCTTTGTGAAATTGGTAAGCACAGTGTCCTTTCCTAGGAATCTACATGGGTGATTGTAAGAGGGGTTCCTTCTTCATAAGGGTCCTTTTGGTACTCGAGGCAGATTTCACATCACACTTTCAATACCCCTAGAGGGTGGCCCTATGAAGCAAGGGTTACTTGCATTGGGAAGGGTTGTTATGTGGAGGTCGGGGTAACTGCTTCTCGTATGTTTGTTGATGGCCTCATCTCTCGTCTCCAGAAGATCCCTAATTCCTTTGTTTTTTTTCTCTTATTTTATAAGGACTTTGATAATGTGTGCTCTTTGATTTAGTGGACTCTAGGTTGATTCTGTGTCTATGGAATTATTTTCTAGAACTACCAACCAAGGGACCCCTTCTCCTGGGGAACCTTTTATTTTTCCTTCTTTTAAAAACATTGGTCCTCCTTACATTGCTACTTTGAATCTTCTAGGTTTCACTATAGGGTTACCAGTATGGCTATTTTCCACTCTGATGATCCCGAATGTGCCTAGTGATTCAAATACAATCCGTCCATCTAAAAAACATCAACCTCATGTTCACCCTTCACCTTCTTCACCCATCAAGTCTTCTTCCATTTCTTCTTCTTTGCCTAGTAAAATCTCCGGAGGTAGTTACCAAGTGGACAAGAAGAAGAAGAAAAGGAATATTAAGAAGAAGAAAAATAAGCAAGGGGCCAAGCTTCCAACCATTGCAGGTCATGTTGGAGGAAATCAACCAATTACTTTTAATAAGACTGGGAGTGTTGATGATATTAACAAGCCTACCAAACCACCTCGCAAGCCCAAATTCCATTGTAGGATTTGTAAGGGGGACCACCTTCTTAAGGATTTCCCTGGTCTCCCCAAGGTCTTAGAAGTGTGGTCTATGGGTTCTCAAAAACTCGAGTTTCCAACTTCCACAAGTTATGATGGAGACAATATGTCAACTAGTAATAGTAAAGTTGGAAGTAAGAATGGTACAATGAAGTTTCCTTGTAGGTTATCTGAAGGAAGTAATCAAACTTACCTTTTCCCTCATATGGATGAGGCTTCACATTTGTTGGAAGAGATTGTTGTTTCTTGGCAATAACTTCTAATTGGTTACTGTAAGATTTCTACCGACCAACCATTGGTTGATAAAGTGGTTGATATGATTCCATCGTCGGTCGATCCCATTCTTCTCTTAGAGAGTGAAATTCAAGTGGCCGACCTGATTCCATCACCAATCATCGGTCCCTCTCTTCCCTTGAAGACTGAATTATATATTGGTCAATTTCTTCTTGTCACAATATATAACTACAAACAAGGGGGAATTTTACCTGTTTCCACATAACCCCCTCCAAGTACTGAGGTAATTTCCTTTGATTGGAATATATTGACAACACCTCATCTTCCTTCCTACATGCCATTTCAAATCATTGTGTAAGTTTTTGATATAAACATATGTTACTCTATTATATATGAAGGTGCTTATGTTATCCTTTTATCCTCAAACACTTGGAAATCTCTAGGTTCCCCTCAACTTGTGCCCAGTACTCAAAATTTGTTGGCTTTTAATAGAAGAGCCAGTGAACCTTTAGGGATCCTCCCTTGGTTACATGTCACCTTAGGAGGGAAAATTGTCTATATTGACGTGTTGGTATTCCAAGGCCCCTTGGATTTTAATTTTCTCCTCAAGCGGGACTATGTTTATGCTGTGAAATTTGTTCTGTACACACTCTTTCGAGTGATGGCTTGCCTGCATAATGGAAACATTGTGACCATTGACCAACTTTCATTTGTTGGCCCTCATATAACGGCCAACCATATGAATTCCATGAGTGTTCCTTATATGCAAGAGGTATCCACCCCACCACAAATTAATTATTTGGCAACATGTCCCANCCCATTCTTTCAATTGATAATGAGAAGGAGCCTCTCACTGTATTCTCATATTCTTTGGGTTTATATCTAGCACTTGACATGGTAACTCCCTCATTAGGGTCCTTGGAGTCTTTTCTCCCCCCTGTTGATTCGAGTGAGTCCCTTACCATGTATTCCTTCCAGAGTGTTGTTCTTTCGTCTGATGAAGACCTCTTGGAAGCCATGGTAGAGATTTATGAGCACAATTTATTTTTTGGTTTCAAGCTCATTAAAAAATGAAACCATCCATAATCATAGTTCACGTTTCTATGTCAAACTCGTTAAAAAATGAAACAGGTACCCATAAGCACAGTTTTTCTCTGTTTCAAGCTTGTGTAAAAATGAAACCTACCCCAAGCATAGTTTTTCTCTGTTTCAAGCTTATGTAAAAATGAAACCAACTACTTGCAAAGTTCTCGCTTTTGTGTCAATCTCATTAAAAAATGAATCAGAGGTCTATGAGCATAATTCCTTTTTCTTTGTCAATCTCATTAAAAAATGAAACAGATACCCCTTCGATTGAGTCGAGTCTTTCGCTAGATCTCTTAAATGTTGATTCAAGTCTTTCAAAAGATATCGTAAACATTGAGTTGAGTATTTCTCTATATCTCATAAATTTTGAGTCAAGTCTTTCACTAGATCTTGTAACTGAACCTTCATTTCATTTTCCTATGTCAGTTGATCTTGTTTCTTCCTCTGGTGAACATTTACCTATTAGTAACCAAGAGTTTATTCAGGTACAAAAAATTGGTGAAAACATAAGAGTTGGTAGATGAAAGGAAGCTTGAGGGGAATGTCTCCAGCCTCTAGAAATCATGTTGGATTTAATCCTTTATCTTTTTACGCTGGGGGGAAAGTACAAACCTCTTGAATTTACGTTGGGAAGGAAACCATTGAAGGGGTTTCACACCGAGCATATTTTATTTTTGGTTTCAAGACCACGTAAAAATGAAACCAACCTTGAGCATAGTTTATTTTCTAGTTTCAACCTCATGAAAAAATGAAACCCACCCTGAGCTTAGTCTTTGTTCTTTCTCATGCTCGTAAATACATGAGAATAGGTTATTGAGCTTAGTCTTTGTTCTTTCTCGTACTCGTAAATACATGAGAATAGGTTATCGATATTAGTATTTTTTCTTTCTCGTGATCATAAATACATGAGAATAGGCTATCAAGTATACTTTTACCACTTTTTCAGACTCGTAAAATCTATACAAAAAATGAACTCTTTGGAGTCTCCTTTAAGCTCTTTTCAGACTCAGTAAACATGAAAAGATTTTCGAGTGAGCTTGTTTCCTTTCATGCTCATTAAAAGGTTTGAAAGTGAGTCTTTCAAGTGGTAGTTTACCCCTTTTTCGGCCTCAGAAGAATAACTACAAAAAATGTATACAGTCAACCTCAACTAGAAGAGTTCTCCCTTGTATTGTTTTACACTTTTTCTAGCTTGGGAGACTAAATTTACAAATAAGTCAACTTTGGAGTTTCCATTAAGTTCTTTTCAAAATACCTAAAAATAAAAACCACCGAGTTTACCTTCTCTTGACTCGTAAAATTATTCATTGAAGGGCCCATCTGAGATCGAACCCTTACTTCTTTAGGTTCGTTAAACACATGAAGAGGAACTTACCAAAGGTGAGTTATACAGATCATTTGTTATCCTCCTCAATCTCGTTAAAAAATAAAGAGGTATCCATATATCCGGATGGGGGGGAATTTTGGGAAGTGGACCAAGATTTTGAAACATTATGGCATATGTTCTTAATCACCCTTGGACATGGCACCTGTCTGCACTCTGCTTACAGTTGGGAAATTCGTTTGGCTTTGAGTCATACCAATTCGATGTGTCATCATACTCTTTCGAATCCTTCAAAGAGAACCTTTGGTTGTCATCATGTTATGTTCTTGGTATTCATCGATTCAATGCTGCCAAGTCACTTGTCGTGTCATACAATGTTCAAGGGAAGTCTCAGATTCAATAAACCTCTGCAATATTATCCATTTTTCATACTCGTTTCAGTCTGTCAACATTTTCTCTATCATCTCAAATCACTATCCTAATCAAGTTTCATGTCGATGATGGAGGGTACATCATGGCCCTCCTTCGACGAGTATGTTTCTATCAAATTCAACACATTATCCGGAAAATCAGACTTAGAAACAAACTAGTGCCTTGGAACTCGCATGCCTCAGTGGAAGATTTACTCGCTTTCGATAGTGGGTTTACATCATTTTCCCTTGACCAGAATATTCCGTCGAATGTTCAACTTCAACTCATTTGATTTACGTTCAAGGGAATGTACTAGGATACCTTGGGAGTCATTGTCATCACTGGTGATTTCCGTCATACTTGTCAACGGTATACATTAATGACTGGTAATCAAGTGGTTTCTACCATGTTCGACATCAACACCTATATTCAAATGGTTAGAATCGTACTGGTTTGGGATCAGAATGAATACCTTGGGAACCTTGTTGGCACCTACCAGTGTTATGTTCCTAACCTAGGTTGCAATGGAGATCAATCTTATTGATGTACACTGTCACATAAATCCACTTTGTATTGGTCCATGTCTATGTTTTTGTTGTTTTCATATTGTCGCTCCACTATGTACTTTTTGTATTCAGTCATGGAGGTATGGATCCACGTTGTATATCCAGTGGACATATCCTTAGTCAGTACTTTCATGTATCCGTAGTGTATTGGTCGGTAGACATGCTTTGAGTAAGTTTACTCTGAGAATACGTGTGCCTTCCTCAGGAATGATACACATATATTGATACTATTTGATGCTTGTTTGCAGCTTCCGCCAAGCTCTCCTACTCTAGTGCCCTTACATTAATATTTCGTAAAGTGTTTCAGCCATTAGTTTTTCTTCTAACCTCACACTTTAGGGGGAATTTGTTACATACCAAAATGCCACACCTATTTACACCTATGTGTCACATGCACTTTGTCAATTGTCGTATGCACCTTACCAAGTGTCGCATGCACTTTACTAAGTTTCGCAACACCTTGACACCATGAAAGAACATTTGTCACAATCCCTAGTTAGTGTGGAGGAGAAATTTATCATATGAAGGTCAAAATACTATGTTCACATGTATTATTCATTATTATTTAAAAAAAAAGGAAATTAAGTTAGTGTGAGAATCCACCTCACATCCATCTTCCTAATCTCAAGGAGAAGTTGAGAGTCTCATGGATGGTTGAGAGATTTTCTCAACCAAAAATCCTAATTTTATGGATCTTGAGAGATATTTCCTCCTCAAAATCCTTGAGAGATATTTTCTCACTAAAATCCTTGATAGATATTTTCTCCCTAAAAATCTTGGAGATCCCAATTTAGTGGATCTAGTGAGTGATCTTCTCCATGGTGGCTAAGCCTCCCAATCCTATATATTGAGAGAATTTCCAAGGTGAGAGGGGGGAAGGAATCCATTGAAGCATCATCATTTTTATATCAATACATTCATGCAAGGGTTGGATAGGAGAAGCATGGAGGAATATCTGCATCAAATCATGGATGCAAGTCTTTCTTGTTTCTCTTAATAATAATATCTTGTCCTATTCCCATACTTCTGTCTCTTTTAAAGTTTACATATGAATATAATGTTGGTTTCATGTAGTTAGATTTTATTTTATCAAACCTTGCTCAAGTAGTAGAAGAGGAAGATCCTTCTGTTTAAGTGAAAGAAGATCATGTTCGAGTTAGGACTGGATCTGACATTGGAGAAACAAGGAGCAGCAAGGAAAACCTCTGAAAAAGGTGCATTGTCTTTTACTTTCTCTCTTTTTGTTTTCATGTGTGAACAGATAGGAGCAAGGGATGTTAGTGTCCACTTTCCCTATTCTATCTTAGCCAAAGAAAACCTGGCTAAGGGGAGATTAACCTATCCGCAAGGTAATATTTCTCACAACATTAATGAACACCAACCCAGTCATATCCATGTCTCTCGAGGTAGAATATTTAATTGTGATCCAAAGTCGACGAATGCTCGGTTAATCAACACCCCCTGAATTTCCAAGTCGACCCGTGGGTCATAATATTTATTCTTATAGGAGATTTTTCTGACATCCTTAGATGGTCTTTTTCCTTATTTATACTTTCTTAGTATATTTAGCAGATCTAGCAATCGATTGACTAAATTATTTTATTTTAAGAGCTATAAGAATTCTTGTACAATGTCTTTGTTTTTTCTTCCTCTATTTGGTTGGTATTGGTTAGAATTTATGAAGAATTTAAGTGCTTCCCTCATAATTTGTTCTTATTTATCTATATTTGGAAACTTACTAGACTTCCCCGTCTATCGATCATGTAAGGGAATATTATCCCATCTAATGGTCGATCTAGTGACGACATGTAAGTTCTTAAAATTTAACTCTTCTTCTTTGGAGACTGCATGTAGGAGGTTGAGGTTATTTTTGGTCATGATCTTATCAAGTACTATTGGACACTATTCCATTGAATGATCGCCAATGACACAAATGTTACCAAATTTCAAGTCAACCCGATCTTTTATTGGGAAATTGGGGCTAATGTGGTCGTCTTTCCATCAATTGTAATAGTAAGGTCAACCTCAACCTCGACCCAGACCTTGGAATATGGCTCAACCTTGATCACCCCGAACATAATAATTAGTTCTTCTCTTGTAGTCATTAATATGATCGGTTTCTTCGGTGTGATAGACTATATTTACCTTTCTATTTCTTACATATAGACGACACTCAGATTTTTTGTGGCTGTGCATTTCACAGATATGGAACCACTTGGTATTTTTCAATTTGTACGAGAAATCTTGTACACTATGGTCAGCCAAGGTTTCACATATGTTACAATATGTTTCCTTTTTCACTTGTTGTGCATCCACTACTCCAGGTACTTGATCGTTAAGACTGTTGTAACACCCTGTTTCCCCCAGTCTGTAAAAATAACTATATTGTCCAAGAACTATGGCAAACTCAAAGATGTGAATGTTTGATTTGACGGACCTTTGTATGAAAGGTCGATGAATGTAAATTATGTTATGACTATGTGTTGCATGACTGATGGGAGGGGGAGGTTCTAAAAGAGACCACGATGGCTAATAAGAGGTGGTGGAAGGGACCTGGAATGTTTGCGTTAACTTTCACCGAGCCAGTATCGTAATGGTTTTTACTTGCTCAATGCCCAAAGCAACTCTCTGACCCTAGAATGGATTTCCCGTCAGATTGGTCGGTGGGGAGGCTCCTCAAGAGTTAATGAGGGGATAGGGGTGAACCGCCCATCCGTAACAGCTCCCAGACCTTACCACATATGGGGAAATTCATGCCACACGTAATCTTGCAGAGAAAAGGCAAGAGAGGAAGTGTGGTAAGGGGGAGAAAGGGGGAGAACATGCACGACAAGGGATCATGGAAGAGAACCGGGAGAAACTTGGGAATACAGGGAGTTCTGAATAGAGGAGAAGGAGATTAACCTTCGTCCTTAACTTCCGTTGAGCTGGAAGTAGGAGACTGAATCTCAAGCATCGTGGCCTAGCTTGGGGGTGGCTAGTGGTAAATCCATTTGGAGTCACTGAGCCTATGGTTGGGTGGAAACGAGCACCCCTCTCAGCAGTTGCATCACACCTAGTGTTTCTGATAAGTGTTCATATCTTGTATCTTGAATTGAATATCCTAGATGCATGCTCATGTTTATACACTCATAAATGGTTTCTGTATTGAAGTGTTTGCCTTGTGTTTTGATCGGAAATAATGGATGCATGCTTATACTCATATGACCATAATCGGTTTAGGTATAGAATGAATAATTTCAGAATACGAGTCTCTTCCCTTGAGATTTGTTCCATCTACTTGGCTCGCACTATATCCTGGTTTGATTTCCTGAAGGCACCTCTTCCCGGGAAGTTTCCTCGCATTCCAGAGCCGGAGTGAGTTCCATGAAGAGACTACTGTTATAGTAAACCCATGAGTTTACTTTACCCCTGTCACATAGCTCATAGCTCGGAAAATTAGGAAGGCTTTTCAGTCAGGTCACCAAGCCTAGGGATGATTACCCAAGAACCCTCTGAAGGATCAGGTGATCAGAGTCTGGAAACCTTGTACAAGAAAGAGTAGTTCTCTCAAGTTTCGATGTTTCGGCACCCGGGAAACCAAAGGGTAAGACCCCTCATTTTCGCAAGTCGCGAAATCCCAGTACCCGAAACCCCGACACACTCTGTGGATGAGCCAGTTTTTGCGTGAATAGGTTTCAACATTTCAGCACCCGGGAAACCAAAGGGTAAGACCCCTCATTTTCGCAAGTCGCAAAATCCCGGTACCCGAAACCCCGACGCGCTCTGTGGATGAGCCGATTTTTGCATGAATAGGTTTCGGCGTTTCGGCACCTGAGAAACCAAAGGGTAAGACCCCTCGTTTTTGCAAGTCGTGAAATCCCGGTACCCGAAGCCCCGACACACTGTGTGGATGAGACAGTTTTTGCGTGAACAGGTTTCGACGTTTCGGCACCTAGGAAACCAAAGGGTAAGACCCCTCATTTTCACAATTCGCGAAATCCCAGTACCCGANTTTTTGTGTGAATAGGTTTCGGCGTTTCGGCACCCGGGAAACCAAATGGTAAGACCCCTCGTTTTTGCAAGTCACGAAATCCAGATACCCGAAACCCCGACGCGCTCTATGGATGAGACCTAGGTCATAGGGAAGAGTCATGTGGTAGAAGGAGGAGGTAGGTGCTAGCAGTGAATCAAGGGTCAAAATTCGGGAATCGACATTTCGGGTCCCGAAAAACTTTGGACCGTCCATTTGTAGGGACGCGTGGCGAAGATCTAAAGTCGTCAGGGTTCTGGAGATCGGGGAAATAGGAGTGAGGACCCCGCCAAAATCCCAAAAGGTAGAATGCCGAGATTTAATCTAGGCCATTGATCAAGTCGACAATTTGGACCATAGATTCGGATGATACTAGGCTTTCGAGTCCCATGGATTCAAAGGGGAAAGGAGGAATGCTTGCATCGCGATTCCCCGAATGGAGAAACCCCGAAAGAATTTAGAGGAATAGCACCAGGTCATAGGATCGGTCATATGAAAAGCGACCCAAGGGAGGAGCTAAAGGATCTATTAGACCCTTTCGGGTTTCGACATTTTGAAAGATAGAAAACAGGGGAACGCTTGCATCGCAATTTCCAGAATCGTGAAAGTTGGAAGCACCTTTTTGGTAAGGCCTGTGTTCATAGCCAATGATCACATGGAGGATGATAAGGGAAGGGATGGTCTGCGCTAGGCCCCATAGAAATTTGGGGATTATGTTCCTTGAAGAAAAGGCATAAAGAAAAGGAAAATCTTAGTTGTCGTAGTGGGTGTGTGACAAACACTTGGCCTATTTGGGCTCAGGACGAGTTGCGCAAAAACTCCATTTGAAGTACTCTTAAAAGGATTAACTCTCTATCCTAACCCCCTTTATTAAATGTCAAAGTTAAGATTGAAAATTCCTATTGTGTGTATGCATTTGAAAAATATGAATTATGCGCTGATTGTGAATGAATATAATGTTGACTAACAACAAGTGTTTTTCTTGCACAACAAGCGGATGATCAACCGCAGGAAACTGCAGACGCATAGAATGGTGACGCACCATGAAGTGGGGGATGGCTCCCACAATAGAGATGAATATTCTGATGAAAGGAGTGCAGTAGAGACCCCTCCAGATCTAGTTGATACTGTGAGAAGCCTCATGGTCGAACTACGGAGCTACAAGGCCGACAATGAGAGGTTGATAAAAGAGCAAGAGAAGCAAATGGAAATTAATGCAGTCTTGATACAAATTTTATCCGACATACAAAGACTATTGCAGCATGGACCTGACACCAGTCACGCGGACCAACGACAGACATAGAGAAGTTGAAGCCCACCGGGGATGCAAAAATGTGGTCCTTTAAGTGGCCACAGTGGGAGGAGCACCTCGAGAAAATTCCACCCCAGAGATAAGGGACAAGCGTCAGACAATTCTTCTAGAAAGGAAATTGGCGACTCAAAGGGATCTTCTAGTAGAAGGACTAGTTCTTATTCCTGAAGAAAACAGAAGAAGTGAAATCATTCCAAAACTCATAATCTCTAAGAATTCAAGAAGGCTAAACCACCCTCTTTCGATGATGAAATAAAGAAGGCAGAGGAATTGGAGGCCTGGCTTCTTGAACTAAAGAAGTATTTCAAAGTCCATGACTTCTTGGAAAACTTGAAGGTTCGAGTAGCCACTTTCAACCTGAAAGGGAAGGCTTCCATTTGGTGGGAAGACCTTAAGAACGTAAAAGGGATTCACGAAGAAGACCTATCTTGGGAACGGTTTGAGAAATACTTCAGGAAGAAGTATCTGTCGAAAAAGTATTTCGATGAAAAGACTAAAGAATTCCATGAACTCAAGCTGGGGCAACGCACCATAGAGGAATATGTCAGCAGATTCCTCGAGTTGTTGAGGTACGTACCCTATATAAAAGCGGAAAAGGAAAAGGTGCAATGATTCATCAGTGGACTACCTAAGGACTATCAGAACAGGATTGAGTTTGACGAGCCAAAGACACTAGAAGACACTATCCAAAAGGCAAGATATTGTTATGAGCAGCTTGGGCATCGAACAGAACCTCATGAAGGGTGGAAGCAGAAGAATAGTTTGGGATTCCAGAAAAAGGGTTTAAATCCCCAAGATTTAAAAACTATAAAAAGGACTCAAGGATGAGCTTCCCAACCCGAAGTGTACACCAACAGAATTTCCCCTCCCAGAGTGGAAATAAACCTTTTGGATCTACCCCAGAAAAGATTGATAACCCGAAGAAAGAACCCTTGAAATGTTGGGGTTGTGGAGAAGAACATCTACTAAGGGACTGCCCGCACCGACAACAGAACAGTCAGAGAATTTACAACGTTCAAGAAGCTACCACCGTCAATGACATGGCTAGGAGCGTGCCGCAAATTTATCCAGCCTTGGATGATAAATAGGCTGACCACTAAGCTTCAGTGGTGGAGATGGAAGGTATGATCACCAACCATCTACTATCTATTCTAATTAACCCTGGTTCAAATTTGAGTTATATAGCCCCTAAGGCTGTTGATAAGTGTAAATTACCCCTAAGGTTGTTGATAAGTGTAAATTACAGCCACATAAACATGTCAATCCATGGTTGGTACAGTTAGCCACTAGCACCAAGAGAAAGGTAGCAGAGATCATACCAGCTTGCCAATTCACTATGGGTGAATTCCCCACCCAAGCAACCCTTAACATATTACCCCTAGAATTGTATGACCTATTGATTGGTATGGACTGGCTAGCCACATATAAAGCCAGACTGGACTGTTACCATAAAACCTTGGAATGTGTAAGTAAATAAGGAAGAAGGATAACCCTTCAAGGGATCCAAAAACCTATCTCAGTGAGACGAATATCACCCCTGCAAATGAGAAGGTATTGCAGAAAGGGATGTCCACTATATGCAATACAGATGTTGGAATCAGTTGAAGATGACAAACCAAGCCTTGAAGACCACCCCATGCTAAGAGAATATAGAGATGTGTTTCCAGAAGAGGTACGAGGTTTACCTTCGAGAAGGGACATTGACTTCTCGATAGAACTTGTACCAAGAGCGGTGCCAATGTCTAGTACACCCTACAGGATGAGCACACCCGAGCTAGTTGAGCTTAAACTACAACTAAAAGAAATGATGGAAAAAAGCTATATCTAGCCCA